>VNJO01008623.1:0-129880 GCA_008042535.1 Drosophila tani | reverse complement strand
GCGGGAGCACTGGTCTCCCCGCCAATGGAGCACACGGAGACCGGCGACAGACTCTGCATCTTGGCGGCGAAACTCAGCGGACTGCTGGGCGTGGAGTGGAGGTGCTGCTGCTGCGGGGGCGTGGCTCGGATGGCCACCGGATGCAGGAGGTGGCCGGACTGCTGGCTGTGCACGGACTGCACGTCCTCCTCGAGGCACACATCGATGGGCGACTGTCGGGCCGAGGGAGTGGACTGGGGCATGGGAGCCGCCGGATTGCTGGCCGGGCTGAAGCGGCTCTGCGACTCCACGGAGTCCACGCTCTGGCGGTGCTTGTACATCTCCTGGCGGTAGGCTGCGTCCGCCGCCGAGGCCGCTGCAGCGGCGGCACTGGCATGGTATCCCGGGAAGAGCAGGTGCGGCGGCAGTTGGAAAGGCGACGGATGCTGGCCCATCATGCTGAAGAAGGGCAGGGCGGCGTCGGGCAGGTAACTCGGATAGCCCAGCAGGGGCATGTGTGGGTGGCGCTGCTGGTTCTGGAGCTGGTGCTGTTGGCTCTGAAGCTGGTGCTGTTGCTGCTGCTGATGGTGATGCAGATGGGCGGCCATGTCCCCGAATCCGGGGGTGTGTGGTGATCCCACCGGCGAAGAGGCCGATGGAGCTCCGCCCACGGAGGTAGGTGGCGCCTTGCCAGCCGCCGCCGCCGCCTGTTCGTGCTCCTGGAGCAGGCAGTGGATCTTGAACCAGTTGGAGCGACGACCGTAGCGGGAGCCACCCTTGGACATGCCCACATTGTAGCACTTCCTCAGACGGCAGGCCTTGCAGGTGGTGCGGTTCTTTTTGTCAATGATGCACTTGCCCTCGTTCTTGCACTCGCTGATGGTGCTGATGTTGTTGTACGATCTGCCGAAGAAGGACTGCAATGGAGAAGGTAAAGGGTAAGGGGTTAGTTGGGTTGTAAATAAGGAAAAAGCCTCATAAGGAACAGGAATTCATTCAAGAAGGTGATCTACTGCTAGAAATCATTCATATCAAAAAATGTACAAGTTAAAAAAAACTAAGATCAATTACTCGATTTATTTATTTAGCAAATTAGCAGATGCAACTCTTTTTACATTGATTAATAAATAAAATTGTTATTCTTTTGATTTTCTTGACAATTAAGTTATTATAAAGTCCAAAGAATTATTTTTTGAGGAAACTATTAGTGATGAATCACTGGCACTTCACATATTCCACTCACTGCCTGCTTTCTAGAACATTTCTTTAGTATTTCCCTTAACCCCTTACGGGTCTCGGAAAGAACTTCCTCTTTTGCTATGCTCTCTGCTTGCTAATTTTAATTCTCAATGAATTTGTAAGGACACAACTTACCTTGCAGCCCTCGCAGGTGAAGGCGCCAAAGTGGAAGCCCGCCGCCGGCTCGCCGCACACTTTGCAGGTCTGGTTCATCTGTAAGCGAAAAGAGATAGATCCGGAGTTAGTAAGGGTTTAATCCAGTGGCTGTCGCGGTCTCTGGGCGGTAATCCATTGGGTCTGAGAGGACACTAACCAAGTTGAACACCATATTGAGCACTGAGTTTGGTCGGAATAGTGTATGATTTTTCTCAGGATTGTTGTGATCTGTTCGAGGGGAATGCTGCCGAGCAACTGATGCCAGGAGATGGACTGCCCAGGATATTTATAGGAAACTGTGAAAACTCCGCAGGATGGGCGTTTTTTACGATCTCAGCGGGACCGAAAAAAACTTAAGCTGCCGGATTATGCAACCCTATGCGTTCATTTTCATTTTTTTCGCGCTGTCCAGCCATAAAACTCAGGTAGATTTCCTTTTTTAGATGAAGTCATTACGAGTGCTGCGCGGAATTTGTGTTCCCTAAAAAAATGCAAGCGGCCAGCAGCAGTCCAGACCTTGACGTGCTCGTTCGGTCATAAAAACTCACGCCGATTTTTCCCGAGTCAAAAAATGAAAATAAACCGAATTTCGTTTATGAAAATTGCAAAAAGAAAAAAACAGACAAGAGATGCGGGGAAATGTGGCCGCGAGTTTTTCGCGGGAAACTGTAAAAAATCAAAGTAGTGCACAAGGGATCGTAAAATCGCCGACGGCCGCGACCCAAAGACAAAAACAAAAACCGTGAATTGACTTCGATCTTGCAGGGAACTTACCTTCTGATATTTTTTTTACTTTCGGCTGCGCACTGGAGTTTATGGCGACTTTTTAATTGCAGCAAGGCGCGATCGTTGCTGCACGTTTTTCTCACTTTTGGGAGTTAATTTTTTCCCTTCTGTTTTTTTTTGTTGTTGATTTTTTTTTGAGGAGTCACTTTTCGATCACTGTCTTTCGATCACCGAGTTTCTCGATCTCTGATGCGATATGACACTCTGATACTGATGGTTCTGTGGTGTGGTTCCGACGCACTCTCGATGTGTGTAACTGACACTTCGGCTACTGGCTGACGACTGATTTCTGGCCGGGAGATTCGACTGGCAAGAAGCGTTTCTGTGTTTCTTGTCTGTATTTCTGTGTTTACTGGCCGAACTCTTTCGGCTAATGTATCCGCACCCATACACGCTCGAATAGTACCAGTTTTCCAGCCCCAGCTCTCTGATAAATCACGGCCGAAACCACCACCTTTATGGAGAGATCCAGAGAGAGAGCGAGAGCGATCGCACTCAAACTCCGAGATCGAGTCTTATTTTGAGCCTCTGTTAACGCTCTGTTAGTGGCTCAAAAGTGCTCACTCAGTTTGAGTTCGAGTGTCGCCTCTCTTTCTCGCTCGATTTCCCCGTAATCCGGCGATTTGCATTGCCCTGATATTATTCGTTATTCGGTGCTATTTATTGAAGAAACTCTCGGGCCTAAGGGCGGCTGGAATTTCTCACTCGACACACACGCACACCACCGCGAGTCATTGACTTCATTTTTAACAGTTTCTCATTTTATTTGGCTTTTTGGGCGGAGCCTTTCGGCCCGCTGGAAATCGAAATGGCTGGAGGTTTCAGCCACTGGGGGCTTTTGCGCCAAAGTCCGTCGGTTTCGTGGGGTTTCAGCTTATAGCCAGGGGATTTTTAGGTAATTAATCTGAGATCTAAACTCTATCGGGAGATTAATTTCTTTCTAATCTATGATTCACATTTTTATTAACTTTACTTTTCTTGTAATTTACCCAATAAAAGTGAAATATCTTAGTGTAAAGCACGGACTTAAAATATGCATTAAAGAAATTAGTATGTCAATTAATGCCTCGGGAGTTTTCTACTGAACTCCGACGGGTCTTAACGTTTTCTTTTACTTAACTTTAAGTTATTTGGGTTTGTTAAAAAATATATTTTAAATAAAATATAAAAGATAATAGCCCATATTAATTTCCTAGATCTCTGTCCAGTATATCGTCCTGTTGCTTACACTTTTTATATATTATTTTAAAGCTATCATTAGGCTACATTATATTGGCCTTTTTATTAGCATTCTTAGGTCTACAAAAACTCATATTTAGAATTCAATATTTCATTATGAATTATTACCCATTTATCATTAATTTAAACTAAGTATTTATTTATAATTATTATTAATAATTATTAATATTCCAATTACACTCAATTCCAGATATTCCCTAATTTGCTATAATTTTCACATGACCCAAATCGTCGTATTTAATACCGAAAAATACTCTATAATTAAACGAGAATCCAAATACATTTTATTAAAAATAATAACTAATTTGTTTCATTAATATATGAATCGACTTCCACACCATCTCCCTTGCATCTTTGTCTTACGCAATAAACTACCAAAATATCAATCGAATTCAATTCGGAACCCTTTCAAAAGTCAGTTGGAAACATTATTTCCCCTTTGTCCAAACAAAGAGCCTTATGGCAGCACTTAACTCTTTTTATGAATATTTATTGTTGTTTGCCTCGGGGCTAAAAGGAAATTAGGAGCTACCTGTTTAACCCCTTTATGCTTAACCCTTTTTATGGAACTGCATTGTGCCGAAAGCGGAAAGGGTTGTTGGTCAACTAAGAGACCAGAACCTTGACTTTTCGACTAAGAAGTGTGGCTACTCAAATATCTGTTAAACCATGTTTTTGGTTCTTCATTATTATTCCTTTTTTTTTAGAAGTCATCGTTAGGAAAGTTCTGGGAAGATTCCCGAACTCACTTTCGTTTGTTGCATCAGTACGGTTCCTGGTAAGGGCGGGAAAACTCAGACAAAAGGCTTGTAAAAAAGTCAAAAAGTAACTAGAACCATCTCCCGTCGACCCGCCCGCCGTTTTTTCTAATCGATTCGATTTTATTGACCCTGCCTCCTTTTTTTCTCACACACCATAAAAAAGACGCGTTTGCGAAAATTCTGTAAAAAAAAGTTGAGAGAAAAAGGAAGGGAAACATTGCTGTTGAAGCGTTTTCGCGAATTTCCGCACAAGCCAAATGGGTAATTTTCCCAAGTAATTAGTTAGCCCGAAAGGAGAGGAAAAAAATAAGGACAATGTGACTTTAATCCGGTTTAATCCCCGGCTTAAGTTTTTTGCCGGCCGGCAGCGAGCTGGGCATCTTTGAAAAAAGAAAACGAGCGAAAAAACAGTGAAGAAAGAAAAAACCGAGTGCCGAGTGTCGCGTCCGCCGTCATAATTATGATCCTAGGATAATCTGCAGCTTAGGTAAGCTGATCCCGCGATTAGGTAACGAAATCGCTGGCTTAGGTACCCACAAGAATTGGCCTAAAAAAGTCGCGGACGCGGCGGCGGCTGTGTTTTTGGGCCGCGGCGGGTCGTAAAGTCGGCCCGACCTGGTCGTAACCATAAAAAGTCGAGCAGCCGACTGGCCGTAACCCGAGCCAATGCAGAGCACCCAGGACCACCACCCATCCACACTTTTTTAAGTGGAAAAGGGATAAAACGGAGGTCTTTTCGCATATGGTTTTTCGCCAGGACCTCTCCGGCTTGACCTCATATAAAAAAGTCAATTGCCGACGACGGGTGAGTTGCGTAAAAAACAAGAGAATTTCGCGGGAAAGCACGTCAAGGTCGCCGTTCCAGGAGGCACAAAAAATGGTCGATTGCTAAAAAAACACAATAAAAAAATAAATAAAAAAGTAACGCACATTTCTGCGCTGACTTTTTGACTTTTCAACTTTACTTAATTGCCCGAATGTCGTAAAAAAAGAACGTCGAGAAGCTGACGGAAGTGCCAGCTACTAAATTGCGCCTAGGTAACCCCTTCACGGGGATCGGATCTGCGGATATGTCAGCCTCAAAATGTCAGGGGACTCGCATTTACATAGATTTGATTGCATCATTTTGGCCAAATGACTGTATAACCAGCACATATCAATCAAATCGACCCCGGAGACCGAGACTCCGGCTGAACTTGTTCGGATTCAGTATTTTTTTTCTCGGACTCGGACTCGTGTTCGCTCTCAAAAGTAATTTGCATATTTTTGATTTAACAGCTCGGACTTAGCCATTCTGCTTTTGGCCATCATTGTTATTGTAATTATGTGCGGGGAATTTGCATTTTGCGATACGAATACGAGTATGTATATCGATGTCCTACACCCGATGGCCGAGAGCTGGCCTTTCTGGCCCAGCGATAAGATTAGGCCCGTGTCTGGGATTCCGCTAAATACTTTATCCAACATTACAATTAGTAAATTAATGGCCAGCAGGCCACAGATTTAGGCATAATGCCGCCGATAAACCAATGAATCACATCGCGTTGGATAACAACGGAATTGAGCCGCCGATTGAGATGTATTCATTATCTTCGATGACTGTTCAGGTTTCATTATATAGTAAAAATAGCGTTGATGACCGGCCACGTAGGGCTGCGAGCTCAGCTCCTCGTTATATAAAGAATGAAGGCGGAAAATATTTATCGTTTACAACAGAATTTCTATCTCACTTGGGGAGTGAATTAAGAATTGTTCGGCCTAAGCACTATTATTATCCGGACTTGTGCCTAAGTGATTCCTATCTGAGGAATTTTAAGTAATATTAAAAACCATGTTTCCACATTTTATTGAGGAAATTAAGTCACCAAACTATTCTACTTTGCTTTGAGCCTGTGGAATATTCCCTCCTGGTATTCTAATTTATTTATTTATTTTTGCAAAAATTAGAAAAGTCAATAGAACTTGTTTGGCCAATTTCTCATGGCATCCGGAGGATATATCTCTGATATGTTGTTGGTTCGGTTTCGGCTGACAAATGTCTCCTGTTTAATTGTGTTTCGGTAATGTCTTCATTACGCTTTCGTTGTTCCTCTCTCACACCTAAGAAAAAAACAAATATAAAACTCGTTCCGATGGTTTAGCGTTTAGCGTTCTTCGCATTTGATATATGGCCAGCGTTTATTGATTCTCGCGGCGGGAATTCGGCTTCGCAGTGGCTTATCACTCGGATCGGACAATTGATATTGTATTGGAATTATGAAATTATGCAAATTCCGAAATATGATTATTGATGGCGAACAAAAGGACGGCGGAAAGGGGTTGAAATGCCATCTAAGACATTTGGCAAATATGAGATTTATAATCGAGTGTGACAGCATAAATAATAATTACGCTACAATTATGACAGCGGAGTTAAGCCTTTGGATAAATCTGTTTCCCTGGGACTTGGGTCCTGAAATGATCTAAAAATGATTTTATATTATTTGTACATAATAATTATTATCCTACAAGCAAGGATTTCGGGCAAGCTATATTCGTATGAGTTCCATTTAAGCCTTTGGACTGATCTGTGAGTTTCCCGTTGGAGTTTCCCTTAGGCTTCTGTCTGGCTTGGACCAACGCCAAACTTCCCACGGATCACCAGCTAGAGATTGGCCAGATCGCTAACGATATGTTAATGTTACTCGGAGCCAGTTCCACTACCACTGCCAGTACCCACATGTTTGAGATTAGAGACTCTGCTCCGGGACTGGGACTGGGCAAAACCAACTAGCGGAAGTTGAGGCTGCGGTTTGGCAATCGAATTTCCAGGCCGGGCGGGTGAATTTTCCAAAGCGCTTCGCGGTTTTTCACACACATATCGCTCTCCCTTGGCTGATCTCAATTAAATCCGCTGGCCGGCGGCGACTCGGGGACTTGTTTGATCGGATCCTGGCTTTGGAATTTTCGCAAATTGCACAAGTTGCTGGGACGCTGCAGGATGCAGGAACCTCCCCGACTGACTGCCTGGCAAAACACGGAGCCGTAATCCTGGCCTAATGCTCGATAATCTATCTAAGCCGCAAGCAAGTTAAGCTAACTGGGAAAAAACGCCGTCAATGGACGGCCTGGCGGGGAATTCCCCGTCTTCACTGAGCATCTTGATCGATCCTTGTTACTACGAACCCAGATAAGCCAACATGACTTTGGATATACCCAAAAACCGGAGTTGGCTGGTTCTATAAGATCATAATTATCGCGTCGCAAAAATTGAGCAGGAAACAAAAAATAATCGTGCAATTCTGAGGAAGTTTTGTTTTCCCAAAAAGTAATTAGGCAACTTTGGGATGAAAAATTAAAGGTTTGAAATTATAGTTTCTTAAATATTACTCGAATATTACTAACTCCATTTACATATTACTAAATAGGACACAAAACCTGAAATAATTTCGTGTTCCCTTTAACTAATAAATCCCGATTTATTTCCTATTTCTTTGGTCTGATTTTATAGCAATCTTTTTATTATGGAAATATATTTTCTTACATGAATATGAATATGAATTATGAAAGGAAATGATGATTTAAGTATTCAGTCTACGGCTGACTTCTGGAAGGTTTTCTATTGCTACTAATTTTCTATTTCTGGCACGATCGGGTCGATAATCAAACCTAACTTTGATTCCCAGGCAATTGCAACAAGTCCAGGGCCCACACGCATTAGTTTCCTGGAAACATATTTCATCGATTGTAAATATGATTCCACTTATCGATTTTAATGATCGCCTATAAAAATACTGACCGGATGCTCCACCACCCTCTTTAACTCTTTGCCCCAATACAGATTGCACTGAGAATAAGGGTTACAAAATAGAGGATCTATATAGTTTGACAATGCAATATTATCTCCAAAGTCTTTTATTATTATTATTTTGTAATTATTATTTACATTTATTTGTTCTTAAAATTCAAATAGTAATTTTAATTTTAACATTTCTGGGTTAAATATGTATTTATTTCCAACAATTCCCGGAAACAGTTGTGCTCTGGGTCAAAAAGGCTAATTAAATGTACACAAAAAATTCCATTCATTGATGGGTATTTTAACTATGACTTGGGAAAGTTGAAATTACTTAATTTTTGCCTGTTTTATTTATTTTTCGTACAGTGCAAGGGCCATTCTGTCGTTCTGCGGCAACAAGTGCAGCAAACGCCCCCAAAAGCGGCAGCAGCGCCAACGTCGTCAACGTCATCGTTAGCTTTAAGGTTGAGTACAAAAAGTACTCAGTTATGCAAAGCGCATTTGTGCAACGATACTCAGTCCCCGGCCAGTCAGGAGAGTGGGGTGCCAGGGGAAAGGGCAGCCAACGATCGTCGACCATTGACCATCGAACGATCGTTTGGAATACGCCTTGGCATTCAGAACGCACTGCATTTCCTGCCCGTCGACGGGTCAAAAAACTCGCCCACACTTCATAGACGCGGCTAAAAACTGTTGAATGAAATTGATTAATGCACACAGAAAATAAAAATTATTTTATAACATTAAAAATTCAATCTGAAAATTAAAATCTGAACACTTAATCGATTTATTAGGAGTATATTGATAGTAAAATAAGGAATATAAATTTATTAAAGGAAATGTAATGCATATTCTGAGTATTTGAAAATAATATATTATCTATTCTTTACTAACTCCTTTAATTTTAATTATTTTTAATTCATGATTAACCTTAAAAATATTATTAAAACTCAGTGACTTCTAACATTATTATTTAACATTATACATATTTATTTATAAATAATTTAAATTGTTTTGCTTTTAAGATATGTACTCTAAATGATGAAGATTTTCTACTGATCACATATTAATAATATGAATAAAAGCATAGTGATAATATATATTTTACGGACTTATCAAATTTGAAATTTCACTGATCTGTAGCACCTATAGAGTAATTAAATATATTAGTCAAATATACCTGAATTTTTTTTTAATAATTCTATATTATTTACCTATTATTTTCCCTCTGTAGACCTCTGGTTGAGTTTTGGCCTAACTGTTGGGTCTGTTAATTAATTGAGTGCCCTTTGGCCGATTTAAAATGCACCACAACGAGTCGCGATCGGCCATAAAGACGTCTGGCTGGCGCCGGTGGCCAGAATTTAGGGGATTACGTCGGCCCCTCGATTTCCCAAGGAGGTGGATCGATGTCTCGCCATGCCCCATGTCCCAGGTCCCACTTCATTCATGCTGATCTGTTCCATTTCCAATTAGCTGCACGTTCGCTATGCTAATGACTGCATTTTTCCACCTTATCATGTCCTTCCGCCAGCTTTTCTGCCTTGCAGTCTTGGCCCTCTTGCATCGGCAGCGGCACTTTGAGGCTGGCTTTTTTGACAAACTCACATGTCATTTGATTTTATGTTCACACGGGACAATTTATATGCTAATTCGCAGTGCGCATCAAAGGCGAGCCGTTGACGGTTGCCTCTGATGAAGGTGTTAGAGAAGTAATTACGCTGCATTTAAATGCTCAATTAGTGCGGAGACAGCGCTGCACAGCGAAGCTCCCCAGGTTCTTCTCTCTCCGAACCTTGATTGGTGGAACCGCGCACATGTCACAAACGAGCGCATCGAACTCGAAAAACGTTTAAAATCTCATTTCCTTACGGGCCCAGCATCGTTATCCACCTGCCGTTGTGGTTCAGCATAGATCATGACTAACTAGGGATCCTACAATGACGAGTATAAGCCAGGTTCTGGAAGTTCGGGGGAAGCTGGAACCAATTCGGGATGGGTCAAGTGCAATAAACTCCAAGTCAGTTGAAGCGAAAAAATTATATGTAAAATATTAATATTAAAGTTTTCCAAAAACCTTCCCACACACTGCGCACTTTCTCCAGAGTCCAGCACTCGCCGTCCCTTATCTAGCCTCCTCCATTTAACTATTTGGTCCATTTGGCGAACTCTTTCCTTTCTCAGTGCATTTCCAGGTCACCTCTACTCGTAAAAAAAATTGCTAAAAAAAAAAAGGAAACGCATCTCGTATCACTAAGTGATCTCAGTTCGTCGCCTGCAAAAGTGCCTTTGTCAGCGACTTTCCCAAGCCCAACAACTGGTGGTGCTTGCCGGACTCGGTCCGATCCGATCGGGGAGTAGACTCCTAAATTATAATAAACGTGTAATCGTAATGTGTGCTTATGAACATAATCCTCGGGTAATTTCGCATGAATTAGCGATGCTAAATGTCAAATCGGAGCGATATCAGTGCAGTTCAAAAGCATCGCATCCGCCGATCCCCTAACCGGTCGATGGTCCACACTCGGAGTCGTCGTAAAAACTGCAAAGACGAAGGAAACCAATCTGAGTCAGCGATTGATTCAAATGTGCATGCGAACGCATTTCGCAAATGCCAAACACACATAAAATCCAGAGTTGACTCTCGGTAAATGGTGCACCAGGGACACCATCGATGGGGGCTACAGAGAATGCATATGGGACTCTAGCTGGGATCATAGGTGCACAGGGGGAAAATTGAATATTATAAGAAGAGTATAAGAATATAGAAGAATAATATGCGGAAAATTATAAAAGATAGTTCAATATAATTGTAACGAAAAGTTCAGATAAACCCTCCTCTGGCACTCCAAAATTACACGTGTTACATACAAGTTGCGGGAAACAGTGCACCTAAAATTCTTAAGTACGAATTCGGTGCAACGCTATGTGCTTATCTTCGGATAATAGATCTGTGTGTGCTCTGGCATTATAGTCGTGTCTCAATTTATTATTTAAAAAACGCTAATATAAAACTTAAATAAACAATATTTATTATATTTATAAAATTCAATTTAAGGTCGTTAAATTTCTCCCAGTGCTGGACCACCTGGGAATGGGAACGCTCAGCCCAGTCTTTTGCACTTGTTCTGGCAGCCGAGCGGGCAAATAAAAACCAAATTTGCATAGCATTTTGTACAGGGAACTGGGCCTGATCAACTGGGCCTGCTCCAGGCTGCAGGTGGCCCCCAGAGCCGGGATCCTTGGATCCCCCAAAAGTTTTCCACTAAAACGAACACTTTGATGGTCGCTTTGGACTTTTACGACACACTTTGGGGCTATTTATGCGGTGCATCTATAACCGTCTTGGGTGGTAAATCGAGCATTTCGTACCGCCACTCATTAGGCCAGCGCGCTGACCATAAATTTTTTGATTTGTGGCAAATGCAGTTTACAGTGGATATTGTATCCACATTGGCAGTGCCAGTGGTACGGCCCCAACTGGAGTGACGTTTTAATGAGCCAAAGCGGAGCAAAAAGGAAATCGAATCGAACCCAGTTGAACTCTGACTCCTGGCCAAGTGTTTAATGGCACTCTACCAGCACCGGCAGAAGAAGGGGAGTTGCCGATGCAAAGTGGAATGCAAATCTCGTGAAAGCGATCGCGATCGCGGCAATTGAAAATCATATTTGTCTTGCCGCTCTTTCTCCGGCAGCATTACAATCAAAATGTGGAACAAGTTCAATCGAAAGGCCCTTGGGCGACGCGACCCATGCCCAGAACCGATCAACGGGGAAAAGGCTGATACACTGAGAAAAGTAAAAAGGGTTAGCTTAAATGTATAGGAGAAAGAAATCTAATTTTTCTAAAGGTTCTTCAAATTCCTAGAGGCTTTTGATTAAAAATTATTTAAAAACAATATTATTAATACTAAATTTGGAAACAGTTTTAACACAAGATTATAGTAATGTGACAACTTAGTTTAATGTTAAATATTTTTAATAAAAATTCTCACTTCAGACTATACATTTTATAAATGCGATATCAATATATTTGCTTTTGGGCATTAATAAGGGTTTATATTGTAAAATTGTGTTTTAAAATGTTTCAAAGAACATTAAATAAGGAATGAATAAATTTATAAATCTTAATTATGTTTCAGTTTCTCCTTAATATGAATATGTATATATTCCTTTGAGTGTACAATATCAAAGCCAGTCCAAGGCGAGTCATAGTCGCAGGCTATCATCAAGCAGCCGGCCAGCATCGATCTGGCCCAAAAGCAAAGTCAAACTCAAAGCCAAACTCAGGCTCAAAGGCAAAGGCAACCGCACCCGCACCACCGTCCACAAAAAAAAGGGGGGAAAAAAGATAAATAAAACAGCACCAGAGAGGAGAGCAGCACTCGTGATCATTGTTTGATGTCTGCTGGATTGTGTGCCATTTGTGCCGTGTGGGTGTGGGTGTCTGTGGGAGTTGAATGATCTTCGCCCAAGCGCTTTCCCATGCCCAAGACCCAATCCCCAACCCCACCCCAGCCCCAACCGAATCCTACTTTCGGGCAGTTTTTGGAGCGAAAAGATCGGCAATTAATGATCTCGAATGTGGTTTATCTGGAGGCTGTCAGGTACTATATAGTATGTGCCACGAGATCATCTTCGTGTGTGAGAAGGCATTCCGGGCGCAGAGAGGTTTGTCAGCTCGTTGGCCCCGTGGTCACCTGGCTTAATTTGAACCCCGAATCGAATCCCAGTCCCCAGTTCGAGTCCGAATCCAAACCCAAAATCCCGAAACGATAGCCACGATTCGATAAGTTTTTCTCACACACGAACAAAAGCCGCGAACAAAGGGAAAAGTGGAAAGTCAGAGGCGATTGCAAAGATCGCAGCGATCAAATATGTTATGGAAAATTGAGCACATACCACAAGATCCAGCACAGCCACTAGGAGAGGAGGAAGAAGGCACTTCTTCCATTGGCCAATATTGGCGAGCATTGGCTCACTTTGATTTGTTTACTTCGGTGCCACACGAACCACAGTGGAGCTTCCTTGGAGAGTCAATCTGCTGACTAGAGAAACCTTCAAAGTTCAAACTAATTTCTAATTTAATGTAAGAGTCCATAATTAATTTTTCAGATTTTTTAGAATATTTAGAATATGTTAATTGGACTCAAGAAATTTAAAATCTTTTCCGGTAGGGTTTCTATTATAATTAATTTTAATTTTATTTTATTAAATAATAGGTACACCTATCCCTCGCTTTGCGTCGGGGATACGTTCCAAAAAAATACGACGCAAAGTGAAACGACGCAAAGTGAATTAGGATTTTCTATAGCAAACCATGTAAAGTTCGAAGATTGGTTCCAGGGTTACAAAAATACTACTTTTTAAAAAGAAAATTAAGCAAAGTGATCATTAAAATAAAACCAAAATAACATTTCATTTTATTACATATTATATGTATAAAAACAAAAAGAAACTAATTTATTTAAAACAAAATAAATTCTTCAATTACATACTCAATTATGAAAAATAAAATTATAATTAATCACTTTCTGACGAGTCTTTAATGTCTGTTGTCGTAGGTCGGCTTTCTTTAAAAAAAAATTGGTCCAATGTTTGCTGAACATTTTTTTTTTAAGCGTGAAATACATTTCCTTGTAGCAATTTATATTCGTAGCTACCGCCTGGGACACTTTAAGACTCCTTTCGCCGTCGGGATCGTTTTTTAATAAAATATCCATACCTTCGTCAATCAAACACATCGCTTTGGAAATTAGTCTTATTAACGTCTTCATCCCAAAACAACGCAACATCGAAAATCTAACGACGCACAATGAAAATTAGTTCTAATTAAGAAGCAACGCAACTTCGAATAAACGCAAAACGAAACGACGCAAAGCGAGGGATAGGTGTATTGTAATGAGTATGTATTTAAAAATACTTAAATATCGTTTAATACTTATTTTTTATTTTAATTATTATTATTATATTGTTTGATTCATGAACACAAATTTTCGTTGCATATAAAAATGTCATATAAAAACAATTTACTATTTTTTAGAGACTAAAAAATATATTCCCAAGTATACATCAGTTTTTAACTAAAATAGATTTTAAAACTAAACATTCATAGATTAAAAATAAAATTATATAAATAAAATATTCCAGCTAGAACTTAAATAAATGTTATACAACCTTTTAACCACATTAAATTTTATATGCTCATTTCTTAAGTTAACAAAAGAAATCTCTCACATCGACTACAGACTGTATCTCGATTCGCAGTCCCATTCCAATGGCACACAGCTCCCTGGGCAGCAGTTTTCCGCTTGCTCCGGCTG
Source organism: Drosophila tani (assembly GCA_008042535.1). Lineage (NCBI taxonomy): Eukaryota > Metazoa > Arthropoda > Insecta > Diptera > Drosophilidae > Drosophila > Drosophila tani. The sequence continues at coordinate 115,619 of VNJO01008623.1, read as the reverse complement.
CTTTTCTTGGCCACAACTTGACCTTTCACTGGCTCCGATTTGCCGGAAGCGCTCACCCAAAATATATCACCAAGCGAATATCTACGAAATGATGATTGGAGCAGCTCCAGCTTCGGATTCAGCTTTTGCCACAGCGCCTTTGCTCCACACAATGAGAGAGGGCACAGCTCTGGGGACTGGACTTGGAAAATTGTAAACAATATCTGTAAAAATAAAAACGCCCAACGCCGCCGAAAAAAAAAATATGTTGGAAAAATGCCCATTGTTGTCTTGCAAATGTAATGCAGAGTCGAAGTCACAGAGTCGGAGTCAGTCAGTCAAATAGCCCGGGGGCACTACGTGGACTCCTACGATTTCGGGGAGCATTTTCCGTAGCTGCAACCTTAGGAAGCCGCTGCTTTTGGCTTTATTCGATTTTTCGAGGTTGGGCCCTCTTCGAACTTGAGCGCTGCCCACGGAGGGTCAAATGCGGTGAACTAGTTAAATCATTTGAATAATCACCGCAGAATCGATTTGGAATTGAATTTGGGTTGCACTGCCATTGTTCAAGACCTCTTCAGGGCCAAGCCAATGGTAGCCCCACAGAAGGTGACCCCCATAATGGCCAATCGGGGGTCTAAATATTAATAAAATATTTATGTAATAAAATATCCTTTTCAACCTCAAAATAGAGCAATCAAGCCAGCCATTTGTCACCTATCTGGGTTCTCGGAACCCACTTCTCACACGTTCCGATGAGATCAAAGTGAAATTCCAACGGATGATAGACAAGTTATGGCCGAACCATAAAATGCCATAAATTACTCTATTCCGATACCAAGTCTGGGCTATCGCCGCGAGCAATCATCTCCGGCCAGAATGCACCCAACGTGCACTCCTTACAAATTATGTTTAATTAAAATTTCTGTATTAAATATGACACAATGCTCCGAATTCCAATGCGAAGCGACGGCGACGGCGACTGCGAATGCGAATGCTGACTGTAATTATTATATAGCACCCAGGCACCCAAGATCCATCCGATCCGAGTGCTGCATTTATGATTTTGTTTTATTTATAAAATGTCCAGCGCGATCGCTGGCCGCGACCAATGATGATATTTACAATTTTTCCTCGGCTGCCTCTTTATATCATCTTTCCATTTATTTTTTTGCCCCGCTTACATTTGTCGCATAGTTCGAAGATCTTGGCCGGGTCCAAAAGAGTCCTTTGTCTGCTGCTGCTGCTGTTTTTTTCTCCCTTAGCGGGGCTCGAAGGTTTCGCGCCCGGCGCAACAGCATCGGATGTCCATATCTGGTGTTATGACAAATGCTGTATGTAATTATTGCTCCTCTTCCCAATGAGAGTGAGTCCGGTGCATTCTGTGCCGATGCTGCCGAGCCAGCCGAAGCTGCAAAAAGATATCAAAAATGTCGCATATTAATAACGCTCTCCATTGGCGGAGGCAGGACACGAAATGCGTTTTGTGCCTTAATTAACCCTTTTTAAATTGGGCATAATTAGGGTGGAGCTGACGCACTGAAAGAAATCGGATTATAACAGTTTTTAGAATTTTATTTTAAACAAATTAAGCCAGGCAAACAATGCCTAACATAATAATTAATTTATTTAGGATAAAGTGTTGCGATAATCATTTGTATTTAATGTATTTTAAATCCTAGTTCTATATATTAACAATTTTTATTATAACTTTTTCCAAAATAATTATCTTATATTTTATTTAAAGTCTTTTAAAACCAAAAATAATATTTTTTAATCAGAAATAAAGTTGAACATAAAGCTCAATTTAACTTAGGACCGTTTTTCTCTTCATTGTATAATTTTGTAACCGGAAAAGCGAATTTCTTTCAGTGCCCCTGACATCCATCATCTCATCATTATATCATTCGCATTCGTTAATATTTTTGAAATATTTTCGCGTAATTTGTTGATATCAATTTACACAGAGCGGGCCTTTAGTCTTGGCCATAATTATATCATTTTCGATTGATCGGTGCGCTGTGCGCTCCTCTGGCAGCCCCATATATATAACCGGGAATCTGAAGGATAGAATGGGATGCCTGGGATACCAGACAGAGATCTCGCTGCTCCTGCTCCCAATTGATTTGAGTTATTCGATATTTCTCTATAACAGTGTAGAAACCCAGCTCATTAAGGTGGCTCCAGTTAGAAGCAGACTCTGAGAAGTGGAACCCCATACGGCCCAGCGGGTGTGCCTCGTATAATGTATAATTAAAGATCTCAGCCCCGAGCTCACCCCCTCCTCCCCCCTCGATATTCTCCGAACAGCAGACAGGTGCAGGTGGGTTTTGTTACTTGACGATGATAAATGTGTCGCAAGAGCCAGACATAAATGGTTTGATTTGGCCCAATACCCGTCCTCCGGCCACCACATCAGTCGTCAGCAGTCGTCGCCTTCAGAGCCTCGATACCGATTCCAATTCCAATTCCGATTCCGAGAGTATTTAAAGCAACTTTCACACTACACTCAATTGTCTGTTTTAGGGCCAAAGTGCCCTAAAAGGCCAAAACACGCGCAGACTCAACAGCAGCCAGCAGGCTGTGAGGAAAAAACTAGGAAGAATTATAAAATCAAGTCGGCTTCTTAGGACTACAGGGGCCAAAGATGGACCACTATGATACCCAGCAATCTATGAAAGGAAATCGTAGTCTAAAGATCTTAATAAGTTGTATTTTCTGAGCATTCTGCAAATTAATTATTATTAAAAATATATAGAAAAATAAAAGGAGTAAAAGAATCAAAGTATTTTATTATAATTATCATTTTTGTGTGTTTTCTTTTGACCTTAAACTGATAAACCTATTCCATATTTTTACTAATGATGCTTATATATTATTATGCAGTCTTTTTAAATTCCTTAAAAAATATAGGAACATAATCAAATATAAACTATGTTTCTACATTTCCACATTTCCTGAAATAGCTCTTATTTAATGCTGCTCCTTGGAATATAATTTTATAATTAAACCCCTAAATAAATTCCCTATCATTGTTTAAATTTTAATTTAGTTATCTAACATAATGAAATTAGCTTTCTTAATTTATTTATTTACTTATTTGTCAGAGGCTAAATTTTATTTGAAAATTATTTACAGGGTATCATAAGCAAAACCTTGGTGTTTTCCCTTAGTATTTATTTGTACGCTGCACAAATTTGGACACATGTTGCATACCAAAAACGCACAACGTAAAAGGATACTTTTTGCCCCGATATTCCCATTCCCATTCCGATTTCGATTCCGATCCCATCCCGGCCGGGCCAAACGCCAATAATTTATAAAGCGGACAATAAAATGTTATCACACAAAAAAGTATATATACAAACAAGCTGGGGAAGAGGAGAATCTCCGCAGAAGAACGGGTCGACAGGCTGAACTAAATGCTGCACGCCTGCGCATTCTGAACACACCGATCGAGGAAGGAGGAAGGAGGAGGAGGCGGAGGAGCGAGGATCCTCCGTGGCTCCGATGATATATGAAATCATATAACAGCAATCGGCAGGCTCCCAACAACACAGATCGCATAAAGTGTGTGTAGTTTATTAAGCGCGCCAAGAAAATGACACAACAACCACACGGGCCGTGGCCGGCAGTTGTTGCTGCTTTTCGCCACATAATTTATGGGACTTCAGCGAGTTGGCTTAGAGAATTTGCCACAGTTTATTTATGAGGCAAACAAACCGAGCCAGAGATCAGTGCCTCAATAGAAATGGAAATGAAGTGAACTCCATCAACATTGATGGCCAGACAATCGAAGGAATCAGAACGAAATTAGCCAAAGAAGATTGATACTCTCAGGGGGGTTGTAGATGGACTAAATGACTTGTAAATAGCAGAATTATTTCACTAAGTTACTACATAGAAAAGAAAACCTGGATAACCTCCGTGGAACGACGCAATTATTGGTTAGGAAATGTGGGCATGGTAAATATGATTTATTACTAATATCTAATAATAATTATTTAATAATAAAAGGTAAACTCATTAATTTATTTCCGTATTTTTAATATGTTTTATTTCGCCCCCCGTAAATCATGGTTCTATTAAAATATCGTAAATCAAAACCATAAATTTTACAATATTTCAGTCGATTGTCGATCATCAAAAAGCTGCTCCCTCGCTCCGTTTCTTGGCATTCCAATAGGGCACCTTCGTCGTCACATGATACCCGAAGCAAGGCAAAAACAAAAGAGTCGAATATATAATCCAAAGTCACATTTAAATAATTCGAAAGAGGCATTCAATCTATATTTAAAGCGAAAATTGATCATAAAAATTGCCAGGCACGTTTCGAAATTAAATCATTTTAGTTGAGCATGAGCGAAGGCTTTGGCTTCGGCTTCGACTTCGTGCGGTAAAAACAAAACAGACCACAAAAAAAGAATTAAAAAACGAAAAACTCGTCAAATCTACGGCAATCTAGGCTTTTAAATGATTTTTATAACACTTCTACGGCGGCTTTTCAATAAAACAACAACAACAAAGGCAAAGTCGATGAATTTTATGGCGTGGCAAAAATTTAATGACATCAATCGAACTCCCTCCCCATTGTTTCGCTTTTCTAATATACAAAAAAGGCTTTAATGGATTTTTTGTTCGCTTCGGTTTTGTATTTCGTTTTATTTAAACATATAAACGGGACCATAAAAACAACGACCAGCGGACTCGACTCCCTGAAAGCGTGTTAAAAGTAGACTAATGGCTTTTAATTTAAGCCAACGAACCCTGTAAAATGCCAAGCTTTTCATTCAAATACATACAAGGCGGGGGGAAAAGTCAACCAAATAATTGAATAATTGTATGCCGCGTCCAGTCAGTCAGTGAGTGAGTGAGTGTGTTTGATAAACTTTCTCTGACGTCCATTCAAAATTAAATCACTTTACGCACTTTAGGCTCCGCCTATCCAGAGCCCCGAGATCGCAGCTCCGAGATTTTTATCTCGATCCATAGCGGCGCCTTAAACAAACAACAATTTGCCCGTTTTTTGTCTACACACAAACGCATGTATGTATCTTCAAGATACATTTGCGTGCCAATGGCGTAATTTACCACTTAACATATCAATTGTGCGGCTATTAATCAAACAACAGACCGGGGGAACTCGGGGGACGCGGAGACTCGCCGCCGCTCGGGGCTCTGACTCTGGATTCCTGCTTTGATTTGTACGCATCGCTTGTCAAACAAGTGAGACAAAAGCTGAAAAGATATATAAAAAGATCCACGCACTCTGAAATACTGAGAGAAATATATATCTCTTTTAGCATAATTTTGCAGAAAATCAAAGAAATAAACTATAAGAAAATACATAATTCCTGAGGGTGCATTTTTCAATTTTCTTAGTCTCAATATTGTACGGATTAGTTCCTAAATATTTATATATAACATTTTAGAGCTAATAAATATAAAATATAGTTTGAACTCTTGTAATAAATTAAGCCTCAATACGAATTTAAAAAGCTAGTTAAATTTTTAAAAATTATATATGAGCTTGAATTCTATTATATTGAAACTAAATCTTAAAATATCAGTCAATGTTTATGACTGAGCTAGAATTTTATTTTATTATTTTTTTCTACAAATTTATATTTTTATTTATTATTTATTTATACATTAAAGGTTAAAAATATCAGGTTATTTCCTTATTTCCTATTTTTACAACATTTTCTTCAAGTGCAGAGTGAGAAATAGAGGTTTTTCATATCGTAAATGTCCATCAAAAGTCCGCAAGCAGCGAGTCAAATCATAATAAGAGCATAAAGGGTAGAATTTTTAACACCTCACTCCTCCGCACTCAATCTCTTTTGTTCTGCCCCCCTGGACACAGTGGCCCCCTCTTTCCTCGTCTTGTGATTTCTCATTTTTTATTACATATTGTGTTTTTTACGTTTTATTCATCGCAGCCTCATTGGCAGTTGGACATCCCATCAGGGGCGATCGATAAATGCTCCGGCATTCCTCCGCCGGCCAAAACTATTCCATTGAGGCTGTCAGATGACGCCGTCTAATTGCTTTTGTTTGCTCCACTAAGGTGCCTAACGAACTCGAGTGCTCGGAGGAGCCACAGAAATGTATAACAACTCAATTCGAAAAGCGAAACAAATATCTCGAACTCCTTCAGCTGATAGCTGGCGATGGAGTTGCCGAGTGGCGGGAAAACACTTAAGCGCCAAAGTGTATCTTTGATCTTTTCAAGAACTGACCCCACTCGACTGCCGTCGATGGTCGATTTTTGGGGGCAAAAGAGGGTTTTTAATTCACTCGCCTTTTGTATTCCGAAGGTTCTGAAGGGTTTAGATGTGAGTCAGGGGTTTCTTGATACACGTTTATCTGTATATGATCTCTATATCGCATATTTGCCTATTTTAAAGTAAGTTATTAACACCAAAATGGATTTAAAATTTTATAGATACCTATTGCGTATTAGTTCACACATTAAATCTAGATTAAACCCCAAAATAACCTTTTAATGGCAAGCAATTAGTAAATAAGTTAGTCGCGGTCTATATAAGGCCATTACATCACAATTTTTCCGTTTAGTTCGAACAGAATGCTTATCCGCGCTGCCATTTTCGTTCTAGTTTTTCCTCTGCAATTTGGATCGACCAAGGTCTGCTGGAGATTCTGGCCTCCCACAACCCTTTTAACCCATTTTCTCCAATAGAATAACTATGACATTGTGATACACAACATGGACTGCCTGGTTGTGGTCAAAAAGTACATCAACTTTGTGGATTGCCAACTTCTGCGACAGCGCAATCCCGTGGTAGCGATCCAGTTTAGTTTGAATGAAACCATAAGCCAGTTCGATATGCAGTGCACTTTCGATTTGTTCAAAAAGGATAAAACCCGCATGAATGTGGCCGATATCAAGATGGATGGCTGCAAGTATCTGGGGTCTATGTATCAAAACAATATCATTGGCAGATTGTTCAAGAGACTCAAGACCGTCAGCAATATACCAGCCAATTGTCCCGTGGCAAAGGTGAGTATTTCAAGGAAATTGGCTTTCAAAGTCATAAAATGATACATATTAAAGAAGATTTTTATATTCTCTGGTGATCTTAAATAACAAAAACATTAAAAAATTATTTTTTTGTACATTATCAGCCATATTTAAATATGAACTGTAGTTGAACACTTGATATAAGCTCTAAGTCAAAGGATTTCATGTAAAATGCATACAGGTCGAATTATTTGCAGAGTAATTTTGAATTAAATATAAATACATTCACATATGCATTAAAAACATTTAAGATTCAAGCAAATATTTTTACCTCACTATTTTATTCAGAAATCCTTTCCAGAATTCATTTTAAAGTGAATTAATATCCTAAATCATAATATATACCTCATTATTGATATATTAGCTAATTTTATTCTAAATTCCCAAAAACTAATGTAAAACTTAATACTTTCAATTATGCAGGGAAAAGTCTTCGAGATTCGCAACTATACCTTTATATCGGACGAATTTCCGCCAGGAGCTCCGCAGGCTAAATGGCAAATGCGTCTAAAATTTCTGAAGCGATCCGAAGTAATTATGCAAGTATTATTCGACGGCAGTGTGGTCTATAATACGTAATGTCAATGGATAAACGAGTAATGGATGCGGCTATATAAATAATTAATCCTTATATATACACACAGAGGTTAAACAACTGACATTGACCTTCTAAACATTCACTAAAAATTAATATAAATATGAATATCTTGAAGGGTATTAATGACTTATACATTTTAAACGGGAAGCTGAAAAATATAAATCTAATTTTAAGACATTTTATTTTATTTTTCGTTGCTTAAATTGGCGTGTGAACACTGGTGGATCCTAGTAAACAACTGGGAAACACTGATCAACAATTTTAGCACAGTCACAAACCATTTTAGTTTATTTCTCAAAACGACATCTACTGGTGCCTTACATAAGCTAAGTTTCTACATTGTTTTTACTTTACAGCTCCACAAAATGTACGTAAAAAGTCTGTAGCATACTTTTCTCCGCTGGACTAAATGCATACAACTGTTATACAACTCCCAAAAGTAGGCAACAAAAAGATTATATTTTCAATTCTTTTCACGAGTAAACCCAAAAATAATAAATTAAAACAACTTGCATTTAATTTTCTGGCCACTTATATATTTTCGATGCTTTTTCACTATAGCAAAAATTTGTCTCTCGGCATTATTGTTTATTGAATGGCTTGGCTTACGCTTATGGAAATACCAACATTTTGCACACTTTGTATTTGGTTTCTTTTTGTTAATCATTTCTTGTAAAGCAACAACATTCTTAAAATGTTCTCATTTATTTATTGTTTGTATATGTATTTTATTTTTTGGGGGCTTTAGGAATAGAAACTGCAAATTTATACATACGTTTGCGCACTTTTTAAAAACAATAAAGTAACAAATGTCTCGGGATACATACAATTGGTTTATTTCTCATATGTATTTGTCCTCTTGTATATGTATATGTATATGTTTTTATATGTATGTTATTTATAATAGCCATATTATTAGTTAGAAGTAAGCATACTATCTGTACAAGATTTTCCATTTGGTTTTATTGCGTTGAGAGCTGAGAAAGAGGATAATTCCAATGGCACATTGAATCCTCAATCGTCCAAGATGATGCTGGAAATAATGTATACTTTATTAGTGAATAATTGGAATATGTAAAAATAATAATATTTAAATAAAATGTATTAAAAAATGTAAAAGAACAAAAAAAAAACTCTACAGTTGTTCATTCGATGTTATAATGATTGTTCAATTATTAATAAGGTTTACTTAATGAAAATAACACTATAATTTCTACTTATTGATTTTTACTTTTTATAAATTAATACTTACATGCGCTTTCTTAACGATTTTCGCTTTCTGCGTAGCTTTTTGTATGTGAATTTGCTCGGTGAGATTTTGTAGTCTTCATCGAATTCTAGTTCGAGCTTAATGAGATTTTGCAAATTCAACTGGCAGTCCTGCAACGGAAAATTAAATCCAAGAGAATTTTTTTAGATATTAGCACAGAAATTAAAAGTAATTTTAGATCACTTGAAAATGGTTTCATTCAACTTTTGGAGTTATCAAAGCATACCACGGATGTTTCTTTTGGTGCTATGACACTACATTGTTGCTTTTCTTAAATTAAGGACTCAGAAGAGCGCAGAAAAAGACAACTTTATATGCGGTTTGCTGAATATTTCGTTGGTTATACTGAACAGAAATTACTTTATTTAATGGAAGCAAAAATGTTGTCTCACAACCCCATAACCAATTAAAATGGTGTCAAAACGTATGCAATGGTTGGTTTTTCATGGGAAGCACATTCTTAAGGCTTTTTTTAATTGTCTTAAAATATTTCTGCTAAATTTTCGCACCCACCTCTAGGTTCTTGAAGTGCCAGCTGGAGTCGCTGGCGGATCCTCCATCGCTGGTCAGTTCGCTCAGACAGGTGCGCATGGTGGGCCAGCACTGGCAGCGCTTGTTGGTGATCTCGCAGCCCGGCTGGAGAACAATCGACTCGCTGTCGGTGCAATTATCGTGCTGACTGTAGGTCAGGGCGGTCAAGTGCTGCAAATCTGCGTAGAAAATAATGTAATTAACACCAAGAGTGATTCAACGCGAGGGAGAAATCGCTGTTGCGTACTAATCCACATATTAAATGTTCATTAAGCCCCAAAAATAACCTTTGATTCCAGAGCGCATTACCAGCGATTATAGTGACGTTTATTTTAAATTAGTCTCTGCTTATTTAAGGCAAGCCAATTTGCATAATTCCATTTAGTTCGACAGAATGTTTATCTGCGCCGCCATTCTCGTTCTAATTTTCCGGCTGCAACTGGGACTGGCCAAGGTCTGTTGTTTCAGCCTCGCCGACAATCATGTTAACCCCATTTCCTCCGATAGAATAACTATGACATTATTCTACAAAATCTGAACTGCCAGGCGGTGAGCAAACTAAACTTTCTGCATTGTCAACTTCACCGACAACGGAATCCCGTGGCATCGGTCCAAGTAACCTTGAATGAAACTATCCACCAATTCGAAATACACACTACTTTTGACATGGTCAAGAGGGACAAAACCCGCATGAATGTGGCCGATCTGAAAATGGATGGCTGCAAGTTTTTGGAGAGCAAGTACCGCAACAATTTTGTTGGCCGGTTGCTCAAAAGGCTTAAGACTTTTGGTAATATACCAAACAGTTGTCCCGGGCTGAAGGTGAGTGTGAAAATGAATAAATCAAGAGTATGGTTCATGGAATCCCTTGAAATTGATTCTTAAAGTCTGCTGTGTTCGCTCTCACCACTTCATAGCCACAAAAATATATTTTTATATTTGAATTTCAAATACCTTCTGTAAATAATTAATAAATTTCCGTCACTAGTAGCAATAAATAACCGGAAAAATATTTCGCCAATTAAATTGTCTTACAAACTTTCACAAAAATTGATTTGAGTTGAAATACAGCAGCAACTTGAGCTAGAGCTTGACAAACTTATCTGAATTGAGCCAACATAAATATGTTTCGACGACAACAAGCAAGGAGAAGTCTATTTAATGAAATATAACTTCCGTTTGTTTTGTAGAAACTTGCCCCCATCCCCTTCCGGTCCAGAATATGAGAAAGTCAAATATTATCCCTGGGGAAGCAGCTTTCAATAACTAAAAGCAAATATTTGTCAACATTTTGTGTTGTGTTGAGCGAAGCTACATAGTTAAATTTGAACAGCATTCTGCAGTTATTTCATTTACCATTTTCCATTTCTCATTTTCAATTTCCAACGCAAATTGGCGCACGGCCGCTTTGGGCCGAATTAATTCCCCAAAACACGATTACACGCAACGACTGAATTGATGCCATCAAATTATGCAGGGAAAACTGTACGAGATCCGCAACTATACATTCAATTCGGACGAGTTCCCGCCAGGAGTTCCGCAATCCAAATGGCAAATCCGCCTCAAACTGCTAACGCGATCCGAGCTGATTGCCAGCGTACTGTTCGAGGGCGCTGTGGTCTATAATACGTGATGTTAATGCATAATGGATGCGACTAAATACGAATGCTCCATAACCATAACCCGCTCGCCGCTCATTTTATATATATTTATAAACACAGAGAAAAACCAACCGGTGTTGGGCTTATAAATATGTACAACAAAATCTCTAAAATAAAATCTTTCACACTGTTATTAGCTCACAAGTTTATTCTACGAAATATTCAGCTTAAGGCCTGTACTGTTTCAAAAGGTCTTTTAATTGTAAATCGTTTAAGGTTCTGAAAAAAATATTAAATGTTTCCTTTTGAATAAATGCTTAGAAGCTATTTAGTTGTAAGTAAATTGAAGTTTTTATTTACAAATGGTAATTATCCCAAGGGTAATGTATAGACCCTACTCTTAAATAATTAAATATTTGGTGTTTTTTTAGTTAGTTATATTTCTGTGACAACATTTGGAGGACCTATCTCCTTTTCTCTCCGCAAGTTTTCTTTATGACTTTGGAACGCTTGGGATTGTCCGTGATTTCTTGGTATTTGATCTCGTTAGTCTCTTTAATGTATCTTCGCTAATGGTTCTCTAGAACCGACTACCAAAATTCATAATGAAAGCCCCGAATATCTAAGAGTGTCTCGAAAAATTTAAGTAAGTCCTTACTCTTTATTACAAACTCTGAAAATTTATTACTTCAATAATTTCCACCATATATTCTAGGGTTCCCGTATTCATAAGTTTACACAAAATCCCGGATAATATTTAAGCTAAGTTCTATATAAAAGCAAAGTCCTCCTTTATACATACGATTTAACATGTTAAATAAAATATTAAAGCAATATCCCCAAAAGAGCACCCAGAGAGCAGGGACTTTATATCCGCGTGCCGACTTTTGCACATTTAATTTCATAAATAATACATTTGTGTGTCATATCTGTGGATGCTAAATTTTTTCACCGTGTGGCATATAGTGTATATGTATATCTCTATCGACTTACCCATGCACACGCCCAATCCGCTGCTAATGGGCAGCTTGGTCACACACTGCAGGGGCGGCTCACATTGACCGGAAAATCCGCCCGGTCCGCCGCAGGATTCGCCCAGAGTTTTGGCGCATATGCGACAGCATCTGCGAATAGTTTGGACGTAGGACAGTTAGATATATGTGAGCATAAGCCATGGAGTAGGAATAGGAATCGGGATGAATCCCAGTAGTAATTGATTCGATTCGATGCCGTCTCGGCTCCGATAAGCGTTAACAATTAGTTAACACTCAGTATTGTGATGTGGGGGCGTCTGGGGGCGCCTGATGTGAATGCCTAAGCAGTACGTGACTCACGATTGGAGTCGGATTGGAACTTGGACGAGACACTTGGATGCCTGACTCTCTTAATTATATCATTGCCAATTATTTAGATAAGATTATAGAGTGGCATTCGCATCTTATTTAAATAATTCAATAATTAAACGAGCCGTGAAACCTGGGCAGCTTAGAATAGTTGGTTGATCCATAACTAAATGAAATCAAAATATTATGACTATGTATAAAATGAAGAGTAATTAAAGAATATATATATTTTTTTAAAAGATTTATAATGTTATTACTATTATTAATAAATTTGTAAAGGCCTCAGCATGTGTGACCATTAATTATGGTTAATTTTCGATTCAATTCACGTTTGCATTGTCATTTAATACAATTTCTTGCTAATTAGTTTCTGGAAGCCTGGTTTAATTATAAAGTAAATTAATTGGTGAATAATAAATTGTATGCCAGCTTTCAATAATTCGATAATAACATATAAACCCCAGAAATATAAATGTATAGTTGGAATTTAAATGTGTGTGTGTTTTTTTTTACCATAATTGAATAATAAAACGATAACAATAAAAATATAATTTATGAATAAAAATAAAATATGCAACGAAAATATAGAGAAGATTCATGTGTAATTAGCTTTGCTATATAATTTGCTTTCAAATTACCTAATAATAAATTATGAATATTTAATTTATTCAAATCACAAAAATAAATAGTTAAACACAATTTATTAGAATGAGTCTAATATTGCTCGTTGTTATTTATGAAATTAAACACAAGGAAATGTACACATCGAAATATATCATTTAGCTTATTATAACATCAATTTATTAAAAAAAAAAAATTATTTATCTCCATGCCTTTGCAAAGGCCAAGCTTAGCTTATATTAACTAATACAAGCAAAGAATAAAAATAATAATTTATGAATGAATGAAATAATGGAAATTAAAATACTCTTTGTTTTTCAGAATATCCTTGGAACTTAAAATATTAATTAATATTGAAAAAGATTTGTTAAGTATTGTGTTAATTTAGGACAAATAACATATGTACTAAATTCAAATTCAAAGTTATAAAAATGTGGTAATTTTAATATTTATTATTATGCATGAAACAATAATAATAACAAATAAACCATATTACAATAAAACACCTAATAAAATATTCCCAAATTATAAATCACTCCAGGACATCAAACAGATAATTTGCACAATAAAAATATTCAAATAATATGAGTGAAATTACAGCTAATATCCGATTTTGCTTCCTTTTATTTCGGCAATAAAAATAACGCTGTATTTATGAGAGGACTGGGCAGGGCTGAGGGCATCCCCTCCATTAGGCATACCGGGAAATATCAATTTAATTGGCAAAGGAGGGAGCTGAACTGAGCAGAGCTGAGCTGCGACTTACTTGCAGGGATCCCAAAGCATGAGTCCCTTGCCGGGGCAGTCGGGTGAGCGGATTACGTCGCACTCCTTGGGATTGCAATAGCATTTTAGGCCGTTCACCACGTGGTTGCTGCCGCCAGATGCCGCCATTATCAGGAGCAGATAGCACCACAAGTAGATGAGCAGCAGGCTCACGTTCAGGCGGCCGAAATAGCTTCCGTTCTGGCGCATCCTGAGCGGAAGTTTGGCTTTGTTGTGCTTCTGCTTCTGCTTCTGGTCCTGCTGTTCCCCTCGTCCTGGCCAAGTCTTTGTCCTTGTGCTGTGTCCCTCCATGGCAGCGAGCTCCTCAGCCGAGTTCCGACCGTTTATAGGCAATTTTTATTGCGCTCCAGTCGTTCCGACTATGCGTTCCACTGCCTTCGAAGCTGACGATGATGATGATGATGTCGAGGACGAGTCCTGGTCCTGGTCAGGGTGCTGGGTGCGGGTTCGAGTGCGAGTCCGGTGTCCGGGGCCGGCGCAGGCAATTTGCATGGTGACTGCAAAGAAAGAAAAAAATAACGAGAGCGTTCTTAAATGATTAAAATGCCATAAACTACGCTCCGGAATATTCCCTGAATCGGCGCGCGTTTTACAATTGAAAAGTTTTTGTGCGGAAATCGGTTGGCCGGTCGCCTCGGCTCGCCGTCTAATTTCATTAAAATTTCATTCGCGTTGCCTACTTTTAGGCGTAGCAGCAAATTGCTCTACGCTTTTGGGCCATAAATTAGTAAATTGGGTACTGAGGTTCAGGTTCGGCAAATTGAAATGTCCCGAAATGGTGACATTTTAATTCGTAAGCGAATCATTAATTCAGTTATACGATATTGAAATTTTATTAACCCAAAATGGTACAATACAGTTTCCACCATCTTTGTGATGTTACAATTATTTATTTATTTCATTTCTTTTTTTTTGTTTCAAGTAAAATCAAGGCAAGCTGCAAATTATTCTGAATTGTCGTGTTTGCTTTTTATTTATTTTGCTTTTTTCTTTGCTGAAATGATTTTCCGTTCTGTCTCATTTTATTAAAAATTCATTTGCGTTGCCTACTTTCCAGTGCCAAAGAAAATTGGTCATAAAATCGCCAATTTGGCTGGGAAAATTGAAATGACCCACAAACGGTGACATTTTCATTTTTATTCCATTAAGTAATTTATCCTAGAAATAATTCAATTTGAATGTGCAAAATAATTAAAATAGATTTGCATAAAACTCAAACTGTAATTAAATAAAAGCGTCAACGTTTTAAATTATTTCAAATCGTTGAATAGTTTAAGGAAATTATACATATTTTATTGAAAAAACTTCGACTCGCGAATGCCCAATTTAAAAGTTATTTAACCGATAAGAATAATATTTGTATTATTTTTTCCGAGTCAACGGCAACTAGAAATCACGCTTAATTTGTTAAATAAATAAAGAAATATTTGTTAAATAAAAGCTTTTTCGTTTATCCATTTAATTTCTATCTTATGATAATAAACGCTTTTTATATTTTAAATCCATTGAATAACGTTCAATAAAGGCCATAAATTTGTTTAATGATTTACAAAGGGGACCTAAAAAATTGAAAGGACTTTTTTATGACTCATAAAATGTTACATCTATAATTCGCTTTTATATTGCCAAGGAAACTGTTTTTTAATGACTATAAGAAATTCTTTTATTCAACTTAAGCCGATTTAAATTAAAAACCAATTTTTGGCGACAAACTTTGCTGGCTGCCTCCTGAGCCGCAAACTTGTCCGGCCAATTTAAGTTTTCCCATTTAACTTGCCCCACCGACGACCTTGATGGTGGCATACATCTTGCTTTAATCATCATCAACCTGATCGGCATCAAATCGCAATGCGACGGAATGACTTCGACGGCTTAATTAACCAAACGTGCGGTCAGGGCCAAAACCAGAGACTGGAAAATGAACTCGCGGCCAACATACCACAAATCAAAGAACAAAAAAATTGCCCAACAAAAACCAAACCAAAGGCAAAAACTTCAGAAATTAATTTGAACGAATCCCCAAAAGTATGCCACACGCCGAAAAAGTTGGTGAAAATTCAACAACGTTGTTGAAGGAGAGGCTCGGATGTGAAGTCAAATTTGCTGGAACACATGCCCAACTAATTTGTATTTAAACGTTTGATGTCCTGTGGCACTCACTCCAATTTAATTTACTCTACTCCAAGCCGGAAAGGACTCTGCCCCCCCAAAACCTACTCCAATATATTTTCGAAATTGTTGCGCAGTTTATTTGCTTCGAAATCAATGGAAAAATAATAAACTTTTGGCAGTACCGAATTCCGAATTGTTTTGTATATTTTCTCTATTTGTTTTTTTCTGTTTTCTCTTCGGCCGAGTATTGCTTTCACTTTGCCTTGGCCAAAAGGACACTCGACATTATTGCTATTGCCAATGCCATTGTG
Source organism: Drosophila tani (assembly GCA_008042535.1). Classification (NCBI taxonomy): domain Eukaryota; kingdom Metazoa; phylum Arthropoda; class Insecta; order Diptera; family Drosophilidae; genus Drosophila; species Drosophila tani. The sequence continues at coordinate 99,422 of VNJO01008623.1, read as the reverse complement.
GTTGTTGTTGTTATTGCTGTTGTTTTTTTCAGTTGCCTGTCAACCACTTTCAATTTGGCATTCAATTTTTGTTGTGTTTTTATAACAACGGCACTAACACAAACAGAAAGCCATCGCTTTTCCGCACGGGACACACAAAACATACAGGACACACACACTGGGACACACACCTCGTTACACCTAACGATAGACGTTTAGGACTAGCTATATACGCTATAGTGCCTCTGGTACTTGTTGTTGCCACTGTCACAGTCACAGTCGAAGTCCTTTCCGTTTAACTTTCGGTTCCGCCGAATTCCTATGAATTTTTCATGCGCTTTTGTCTGCCGCACGCGGCCATTTAAGGCAAGAGACTGAACTAACCTGCTGCCGCCGTCGCTGCATAGACCTTTTGCCAGTTAGAAGAACCGATGTGGGGATATATTCGGCTAAAGTCCCCTTCCTCTGCCTGCTATCCGAAGGATATCCCAGTATTTCCTCTCACCGAGCATGCGCCGAGGCTGTTGAGCCTGGAAGGCAGAGTTATCAGACACAACACGCAAAGGACTCTCGTAGTACTCGCGAATTTCGGGTTTATGCCGACGTTAAGTTCGAAATAAACATAGCGGGGTTTGCTTAAATTTCCCCATGTTTTTTTGGATATTAATATCAAAAAATTTAGCGATTATCAGTGCGATTTTTGCCATTTTAATGGTTAATTCTCTTCTTATGTGGTGGTGCCTTAAAATAAATATTAAATACTTCATATTTTCATTGAAATATTACTTGTATAAATGCTAAAAATTGTTTTAAAATGATTTAAATTACAAAAAACTACAAAAGTTTTATTAGAACACTCATTTTAAACTTTCATAGCGTCAAGACATGTTTTTTTTAAATCAACTCAAATCAAATACACTTTCTTATAATTATAAATAATATAACTGTTAAATCATTAGTTCAATAAGTCAAATAAATCTTGTTATTATTAAGATATCTTTAATAAGTTATGAAATATTTTTGTGACTGACGCAATAATTTAAAAGTATTATACTTGTAGCGTGAGGATATTAAATAAAATAAATCTAAATCTAAACTATAATCTTCACTGATATGAAAATCCTCAACACTCTAGAATGAGAGAACTAATAAGGTTCATGTGAAGTTCAGATATATTAGTTCAGGTTCAAATCTTCGCAATTAATTTATATGGGCTACAAATAGTTAAACAAATAAAAGTACATTTAATTTACAGGGAATTTGTAATTTAAAATATTTAATTGCATATATTTAGACAGCTCTTAATTGGATTTTAAAGCAATAAAATGTTTGTGTTACCAGAATCAGTGTAAAATTATATTTTGACGATGCACCATTTTGCATTATACTTTTTAGTGAATTTTAAAGTCCTAGCTAGGCCTAGTGAGGAGAAGTCACATTCTCTACCATACTTCTGGAAATCATTAATGAAAGTAAAAAACCCAGATATTTTTGTGGCATCTTGATTTGATAAGATTATCAAGCTTAAAAAGTGTAGCATCTTATACTGGATATAGATAATTGTACTACATATTTCCAAGAAAATCCTCTACAATTTTCAAATCACAATCTCAGACCGCGTATAAACGCCGCGTTGGCAAACCACTCTTGATGATAATGGCGCGCGCGAGGAGAGCAAACAGCGGATGCAGAAACATCCTTCAAAATATAAAGTCATTTTTGTTTATTATAATTACAAATAAAGAGCAGGATGCAGGGGCTCAGACTTAAGCTGATCCTGAAGGGGCGTTACCGAGATTTTCTCTGGCTAATGCTAGGCCAACGAGGCTAATGGCCAATTTAAAAGTATGAAATTCTCGTCGTTTGTCTTGCGATTATTTTACATATATAAAATACACTTTTAGCTTTCACTGGCAGTTTAGGCCGCAACTTTGATGATGAGGCGCCCGTGTCAGCTGCTAATAAGCATCGCTCTAAGCAATTTGCCTCCAATAAAAGCCACACACCGCACGGTCCTCAAAATCATCTCACAGCCGCAGCCCACAGCCGCCTTCCCTTCTACTTACGCCCTCTAAAAAAGAGGGCAAAAAACTTGTAACTTTTCCAATTAGCGTAAAACAGACGTTCGAGTCCAAAAGTACACGAGAGAGTTCAAGTCCGAGCCTCGGAAAAGTGGGTGCACACGTCGCGGCCCCCCGCATCATCCGCTTCCCGAAGATGAGTCCAATGCCACAGTAAATGTTGCGTAAAACAACTGCGGACTCGGACTGCTGGCTGCCACCCCCCAATGGCCCCCATTCAGAGCCGCCCCTGTCCCGCAGATTTACAATTGAACAAAAGAGCAATCGGGAATTATGAGAGGGGCAAAACTTTTTTAACAACAATAATGGAACGTAAAGAAAACGCTCAACCCGCCAACAAAAAATTTTACCAAAAAAAATCACCGAGCCAAGAATATGGAAATATGTCTGCACGGCGAGAAATCATAGTATATATCTTTATCAGTAGCCTTCTAAGTCAGGATTAGACTCAGACTCTTTTTAGTCAGAAACTAAAAATTTAACAAACTAAATGAGCTGAAAATGTTTAAGTATCATTAGCTCAAGGGAATCTTATCTTACTTTAGACAAGTTTCTTTAATAATATATGACCAACGTATTTTTATTAATATTTACTAGGTTGTTTAATCATTAATCAAACTTATATCTTACCTCATAATTCAAGGCAGACCGGAATGTAAAAGAAAAAGAAGCAAACTAAAGTATGATTGCAGAGGGAAAAACTTTGTTCAGTAAATCGTAAATAGTTTCCGGCCTTTTTTTATTCCTGGAAAAGTGATAAAAATTATCAAATTATTTTACTCCTGAAAAGGTAATATCAAATATTATTTTGACCAAGATTAATTAATGAAAAATGGTAGGAAAGCATGTATTATGTTTACAAGTGATTGTCATATTTATTAATTGCTATTGTTATATTGCTATAATTTCAATTGTACGTACGGCATCATAAGTATAAAAGCTTTTATTTATCCTGTCTAATATACTAAACTAAACGTTAAATTTAATTTAAATATTATATAATGCAAATTGCATGCATTATTTATTTTATTAATTTATTGTAAAGACATTTAAGCACATACATTTTCTTGTCAGAATTATTTTCTTCCCTTTCTGACTCTTTTCGAATAGTATTTTACTAAGTATAAAATCCCCTCACCATTTAATCTACTTTTTGATTTTATAGCTGGCCTAGATAAACATAAACATTGGAGATGGCAAAATATTTTTTTACCGTGCCTTTTGGCCAGGGAAAAATATCGAAAACTTGTGCGCTCAACTTGATATGCTGCAAAAAGTAAATGTGCAACAATGTGGTGTGCGGTGCTGGGATCCGGGTGGGTGTACGGACGGCAAGCAGCTTAAATTGTAAGTGCCTCACCCCACGGAATGCTGCATTTTGGCTATTAATTCTTGAACAATTGCCAGAGAGGCAAAAGTTTGTCGGGGGAAAGTAAAAAAGAAAAGAAGAAAAAAGGAACGGAAACCCCATGAGAAAAAGCCCAGACCAGGCCGAGGAGAGACTTGCCGCAGTCGGCGGCGGTGCACGCATTTATTTTCAATGTTTCATTACTTAACAACTTTTTGATGACAGTTTTATTGGCATTTAAACAAAAATTGAAGTGTTCTCTTCAGCCGTACATATTTTTCTCATTTTTCGTTCGCTCTCTTGGTTTCTGGTGTTTGTTGGAGTACGTCATAAAACATTAAACACGAGAAAAGCGCACACAAAAAGTTTGCTATGATTGGAGAGGCTGCGGCTGCGGAAAATGAGACCATCAAAGCCGGAAAATGGGAATTGGAATATGGTGAGTGCGAGGCAAAGGGGTTGCCAGGCTACAGAGGCTGCCACAGTTGCCAACGAAACGGAGGGCTGGCAGGGGGCGTGGCTTGTAATCTACAATTATTACAGAAGCATTCTGATAGACTTAAAGCCCAGATACAGGCAACACTTTCAGCCAAAAGTTAACAAAGTTTGCCCTGTTGATTGCTGCACAAATACAGAGAATGCGTTTCAAATAAAGCTAGAGACACAAGAGCTTGAGAGCCGAGTGCGCTTCAGAAATAAATAAATGTTAATTTCGAGTGAGCAAGATGAAAGCGAGTCAGAGATTTTATTAGGATGGAAATAAAATTTTCGAGGGAAAGGCATCACTTCAACGAAGTCCAACTTTTTAATTCCATCCTGCTATTGATTTAATGTTACAAATATTTACTTCAAAAGCCCATCAAAAATCACTCTTCAATAAATTATTTATTGCCAAGCAAGGCCTCTTGAACAAGCTGTGAAGTTGGATAAGTAAAAGTGAGTAGTAGTTTTTCGTTTAAAATATTTTATAAATTTAATTGAAACTAAGCTGCATCAAAAATTTAACTAAATTATATTTATGGGAATATTTAATGTTTATTTAATTAAGAATTGCAGCACACTCTTCCATATTTCTCATTCAAGAGTGTGTTTTTTAATAAACTAATAACCATAACATTTTACTATGCCTTTCTTATATTTTTCACACCTTTCGTTCCATTAAAATACTTTTTAATATTTTTGTAATTTGTCTTTTCAGCCTTTGCCACTAATCAACCGCCAGCCTCCTCAATTAACCATTTTTCCGAAATAAATTTGAATTACAAATTAATCCGAGCCAATCCTAGTCGGGGAAAAAAAGAAAACCAAATTTACGCAACGCCCACACAATTTATTTTAAACAATTTTTTTCTTCCCTTTTTTGGTACGCGTGGCGTCTTTATTTTTTTAGGGGATTTGCGTTGGGGTAATTTGCGTGTTTTTTTGCGCTGTGGCTTTAGTGTCGTTGGATCTCGAGGGATTGCGAGGAGGAGGGCTGGCGGGGTGTCCGAGTAATTTGCCACTCGTCCATTTTAAATTACATTAGTTGAGTCGCGCCAGAAGAAGTTGGGGCTTGTATATAGAGGACATAGGGTACAGTATATAGGACATATAGAAGGGGAGCTCTCTCTGGTCAAATGCATATTTCTTGTTTCAATTACTTTCGCGGGGACTTGGCTCGCGGCGAAGGCTATGGGGTAATATATATATATATTCGGAAAAACACCCGCAACCCGCATTTTGCTTAATGAAATTTGCATATAAATTGCAGGACCCAAAGTTGGAAGTTGAAAGTTGATTTCGATTATTTGATGGGCGACGGCGCGACTTTCATGGAGTCCTCGCGCGCAGCGGCATCATCATCCATTGTCTGCTGGTGGTTTCCATCTTGTCGCCTGTTGTCTTCTTTCATTCCGCTCCGGACTGTTTTGTTGTCCCTGCTGCTTTATCTTTTTTTTTGTTTTTCCTTTTTTTTTTTAGGTTGTCAAAATGTCGACTTGTTTATCTTTTACATGACGCAACACTGTGGCATCGTCATCGCCATGGTCGTCGCTCCGTTGCATCGCCATCCGGATCCAGCGCTGTGGCATGCCGCACGCCAAGTGGAGCGCACTGCTGGAAAAGTATGCAGCTCCATTCAGCTGGCCCCGCTTTTCCATTTTCCCTTTGCCCTGTGCCTTCCGCCCAACAAAAGCCACGCCCCCCTGTCGTCCCTGTCGCATAACGGTGCCCTGGAAAATGAGTGAAACTAAAGCCGGCTGGCTGAGTGGCATTTAATGCACAGGCAGGACACGGAGTCGGGACAGACGGGGATTCTGTATAACCGCAGAGATAGCAACACACACGCACACACTCGCCACACACACGGTACTTGGCTTATGCAGGTGGTGGGATCAGGCTTAGGGTTTCGACTTTCACATATCCTGGCTACTTGGTTAATTGGCATCTTTAAGCCCGAGCAAGTTTCGGGGCCAACGGGCTTAATGAGGGCTCAAAGAATATCATCTTTAGGGGAAAAAGTTGGGAACTCTCTCTTAACTATTAATATTTAGCTAGATTTGTATTTGATTTTAATAAACTTAGAATGAATTATGAATATTATAAAATAATTACGACTTTAAGATATCTTCAGTATTAAATATTTTCCTTCTAAAAAGGCTTCTTCTTTGCCAATCGCAAACTTTTATTAAAAACCCATAAAACTTCCGTATTGATAAATGCTCTCCCAAAAATCCATTGATTACAGGGAACCAAAGAAATCCCTACAGATTTAAAAATGAACAGCTCATATATCTAAACGAAAAAATGAAAATATGTTACTCCAAAAATCCCCTGAGAGTTGAATTCCCATTTTTTTGTTTCTATCCTAACCCCAGGGGATTGCGGTTGCTGTTTGTATTTTATGCTCTACTTTTGGGCAACCAATTTATCGATTTTAATATTAAACATTTTTGTTGATTTAGCTGTAACATTTTCTACATTTTAACAACGATAAAAACAAACCATTTTGATAATCTAACTGCCCACTTGGACTCCACAAGATGTGAGATACTGCAACAATTAAGCCAAAAATCCGCTTATGTTCTCTGCAAAGAAAAACCCTGAGAGTGTAATTTTCACTCAAATAAAACAAAACTCTATGTTATTCTGGGGATTTTTGAATCCCAATTTTATGGCACTTTAAGGCCAAATGACACGCTCTTCCGCCGGAAAAGCTGTAACGGTCTCTCGCCCCATCAAATGCAGGTGACTTGGCCAGGAGAAAACTGATCCACCCCAGAGGAGCACGCCCCACGTCCTCTCGCCCAGGTGGCATCAATATTTGCCAAAGGGTTTGGCTCCTGATTCTCTCCTCTGGCCGGGGAGTGTGCCAGCGGCAGGCTCCGTAATATGTAATGTGTAATATAGATGCCATCTCCCATCCGCTCCTTTGTCAACTATGTCATATTTCATTTCGCACAAGTCTTAATACCTTCTATGTGCAAACACACCCGGACACGGACCAGGCCGGAGCGAGCACTTAATGTCGGGGCCCGTTCCGTTGATTTCGCCAGCACATGCAGCCCCCCCAACCCCAACCACCGGATCCTTGCCCGGAACCCAAGCCAGGACTCGTGCCCGGATCCATCCGCATACATACGTCTCCGGCATTCGTACGCTTGCTCCAGTTTCGAGCATGCAAATTCCGGGGCCAGCTCCTTCATGCCTGGCCACACATGTCGGCCAGACTCCACCCACGCCGCGATGCTCACCACCATGGCCACCCATTACAGTGCGAGAAATATGAGTGTCTCTGGAATTTGTGAAGAAGACAGACCTTCAAGAATTAGAGATCTGTGTCCAAGAAAGGAGAAACTTTACAGTTTTTGTGAATTAAATATTGTTTTGTCACAGTTTCTTTCGGTTGTGCTATGGTAATAGCTAGACCTTGGAAATCTCTTTAAAATGCGCATAAAAGTATGCTATAAAATATTTTTGATACTCAATTCAGCGAATATTTCTTTCTATTAACAAAATAACATTTTGTAACAGTTTCGAGCATATTTTTTAAGGAATTTAAAACTCGAGTGACCTCTGTACCATCCCTGTATACTTATTTTGTAAAAACTAACTCGTTCTTGGCTCATTTTTGTAGGTCTATGATTTTATGATTATATTATATATTTTTAAAATGTTTATTGAATGAGAAATTTGCTAAAATATACAACTCTTTAGTTTTTAAATTAATTTAAATTATAAAGAGATTTTCCCGCAGTGCTCCAGCTCATTCTTGTAGGATCCTTCTGGTTTGTCGACATCGTCATCGAGTCAATGAGCAAATGAAATTTATTTCATTATAAAACAGGCCACTTTCCCAGGAGCCATAGACCGTAGACCGACGAGCGTAGACCGTAGACCGTAGACCAAACCAGACCGCACAAACATTTGTTTTAGCCTAAATGCCCTGCCCCGGACCCTACGTCCCCATCGCCCATCGCCCTCCACCAGCCGCCGCATAGCAGCCAGCCGCAAGAAAATTTCATTTTGAAATATGCTTTCCGAAATTATTTCGCTCTTATATGACAGGCGGGTTGAAAGCAAAAATTGTAATATTAATTTTGTGTACAACGTAACAACGAAGGAAAAGGCCACAGAGGAAGAGGACTCTTACCCGAGCTCTTACCCCACACAGACTTTTCCCCAGGACTCTTCGGTCTGCGACTGAGACTGCGAAAACAATGAGCCAGGATTCCCATAATGGAATTTGGTGGTAACGGGCCTTCGGGGTCTGTCGGTTGGCTCCTCCGTCCGGAATCGCAGTTGTCGTCAAAAAACGGAAGCAGGTTCCGGAAACAGTTAGACAAGAGTCGGAAAGATGGCTTCTTCTGCAGGAGCAGGAGCAGGATGGGGAGCCTGAGCTGAACGGGGAATCCTTCTGCCAACTTTATTATTGCATCTCACTCGGTCTATCTCTCTCTCTTCCTCTGTGTCTGTGTGTGTGCTGAATTTGCCACACTAAATTTGTTCGGACAAAAGTGTCGCCTGGGAATTAAGCTCATCAACGCTTGATGCGCTACCCATGATTCAAAGTCCGGAGCTAAAATTCAACCAATTGCGAAAAAGACGGCGATAAGGTTACAGTGGTAAATAGGAAATTGGATACTTTATTTAGTTGTTGATATATTTGCAGCAATTTTTAGAGGCATTAGAGGAGGGTCATCATAAACATTAAATAAAATGGGTAAGTAAAACGTTTAAATTAAATACTACCTTTAACAAGCAATTTTTGTTTGTAAAAGTAAACTAACTAAACTATGATAATCTTGTATAAGAGTCTCTGCATGTTATAATATATTTGTTTAATTTTTTTGGTGGAAGATCAACCAACAGCCAAAATGATTTAACCTAAAAATCTTAAATAATTACAAGAAATTTAAAAATAATTAAAAACTGCGTTCTATGATAGAATTGATCTAGTAGTCCACACAAAATATATAAAAACGGTAATTGCGTGTACTTTAATTTATTTTTTCGCAATTTCTTTTTTTAAATTTTTGTTAAATTCTATTTAATGAATTTAGTAATGAATTTCCTTTAAATATTAATCAAAAATTGTACATACAACATACATTCGCAAATACCTCTTTATTCGATTAATGTTAATAATATTTTTATATACTAAACAAAATATAATAATATAAAATTTTTTTTTTAAATCTTAAACCTAATAGAAAAGCACTGTCCCTGCTTAAAAAGGACTTTGCATAACCACTGTAAATTCCAGAACTGCTCTATTCCCACTGCCGTAGTTCTCCACAGTTCCCCGCCCCGTACTCCCCATAATGTCCCTAGATAAGAAGGGATAAAGATATTTTGAAAGATGGCCCCAGTGCAAAGCGGAGAGCTGAAAAGTGACGAAAAAAACGGAGGCAAATATAGCGAAAACAGCTCCTCCGACAAGGAAGTGGATGTGGAAAATGAGGGAAAATCTGCTGTTGGCATCGGTTTGGCTTTCTGCGAAAAGGTAATCAAAATAAATGAGCGACGTTTTTCGCAGCGCTGATGAAGAGACGGCACAATCCGTGCTGAACCGCAGAAATAACTCGTTAGCCCTAAATGATGACCACGAGGAAAAAAAGGCGAAAAAGCGTAGAATAAGGAGCAAGCAATGGCCAGAAAGGGACCGCCGCGATGAGGACGGGTTCACTTGAAATTATGAATTGTTTGTCTAGTAGGTGTCAGGTGCTTGCCTTGTGCATCTAGCCGTAATCACTTGGGTAATCGCTCAAATGCACACACAAAATGATGTTGATGCTGAAATTTTCCCCAGCGGTTTTTGCAGCACCTCCTCGCCGTTGTCTTCGTCTTCATCTTCAACGTCCTCTTGTCCTCATCATCGTTCTCGTAGACTGTCACTGTCAAGTGTCTCCATCATCCGCTGAGACTTTCCTCGACTTTCGCCCGACTTTCCTGGCGCCTGGAACTGGGCGGGATACTCAGGGGAAGTGACCTTGGTGTCAGCTCGCATGGGAAACGAGTGTGCCACGAAATAATTGATAATAATGGATTTCTTAATAATTCACAGCATTCACAGAGAGCTGAACGAATTTGATGAGCGTTTATTTAATTAATACGAAATGACTTACGGCCTTAATAATGCAGCCCTTTTTTTCTAATGAAACCCAACAAGGGTTTGCTTTTAATCCCCACTTATGTATATGTCAATCCTGGACATTTGCTAATGAATACATTTAAGGTCTATTCTGGGTTTAAATTGCAAAAATGTTCGGATATGTGAATTTGGTTTGTGAAAAATTGAAATAGAACTTCTATGGCAGCTATATGATATAGTTGTCCGATCTTAATAAAATTAAAACCGTAATTCAAGAACCTAAAAAAACAGAAATATATTTTGAAATTTATAAAAATAAGTTGAAAAAGAGAGAAGTTATATTTTATTTTCCTTAATTTTTCGATCGTTCCTATGTCAGATATAATGGTCCGATTTCAACCGTTCCGACATATATACTAACTGCAATATAAAAAAGACTATCTGCAAAGTTTCATTAAGAAACTGAGAGACTATTTTGCGTAGCAATGGACAGACAGACAGACGGACATGGCTAAATCGACTCGGCTGGTGATTTTGATCAAGAATATATATACTTTATGGGGTCGGAGATGCTTCCTTCACTGCGTTCCAATCTTCTGGACTAAATTATAATACCGTGCAAGGGTATAAAAATATTCGAAGCTTACTTTTATTATTTTGAAAATGTTACATTTTACACACCAATATAATTAGCTCAAAAAGCCTATTGATTTCACCTTCAGTAGACTTTCCTTCAAAACTTAAACTATTAAACATTAGCTACTTTTCGTGGCTTTTCTTTTAACAATTTATGACTCTTTCCCTGGAATTCTTACAAACTATCCTAATATAAAATAAAAAACCCTGAAATGTTGAACAATATATTGTGGTAGGGGTTTGAAAAGGCACACACGTATATATAATAGATCTGAGAGACCTCTTCTTTATTCGACTCGCCTCTTTTAGAGAGAGACTTGCTTACACTCATGATACTCAGCCAAGGCTTAACATAAGTTTAACATATTTATCGTATGAGTTAGTTATTATATTTATAACTATCGGTATTGTATTGTAATCGGGATCTGATGGCAGTGTGACCCTCTACGAGCCTACTACAGTATATTCTGAAAACTGCTAAAGGGACCTTCCCCTTTTTGGCCTTGTTGAATTATTTTATTTTCCATGTACCAATTTCACACATTACAAATTCCTCGGCTTTCTCTCAATTTCTTTTGTATGTGTTATTTTTTGTTTCCAACCTTTTTATTTGGTTCACCTCACAAAGCATTTCGTTCAACTTTCCCCTTTTGGCTTTATAACTCACTCAACTTCGGTTCCTTCCCCGCCACCGCCGCCGCCGCTTTTCCGTTCCGCCGCACATCTCCTTCCTGGTTGTTCCTCCTTTATTTCCCCGTCCATCCTTTTTCTTGTCTTTCAGCCGAGTTTCCTCACTCTCACTTGGCCCAGTTAAGTAGAACATGTTGATTTGCTGCTTTTAATTTGTGCTCACCTTAACGTACTCAAATTCATCTTGGCCAAGTTAAGACCATGACTGGCGCATTTATCCCCAGCATCGTGTCAGCATCCCCCCTATGGCACATCGAACTTTTTGTGTGTGGCACAGAAAAACGGGGACTTTTGCTAACAGATTCCTTGACGCCTCGAAGTTTCATGGAGTTCCGCCCATAAATTATCATTTGGCAGCTACACCAGCTCCCAGCATCAACAAGCAGCACCACGCCCCCCACTTAAACACCCGCGGGACCGAAAAGTCCTCCGCCAGGATAATTTCCCGAAGGGAAAGGGCAAAAAGGGAAGCCAATGTAGGGATTGTAGGGGATGCATCGCATTATATGCCGCACACTACCGCAAGTCGTTGGGCCTTATCGGCGCTTCCTGCGGGCCGATTTAGCAAAGACAGCCGGGGCTAAAATGGATTCCAGTTAACTTGGACCCGGCACTCCGAGAAAAAAGATTCGCGGAATCAGACAATGTACATTTCTTAATGAAAGCTACTTATTTTTAAGACAAAAGTACACTTAGTAGCTTAAGTCATAAAATTTCTTAGTAAATATTTATCAGAAGTTCCTTTTTACAGATTTTTCTAGTCAAAAACAGCAAAGGATTAAAGCTGGTGAATATAAAATGAACTGTAAAACTGTATTTATTGTAATTAAATATATACACACAAATATTTAAACTTTTTGTTCTATATTTGATTAAGTATGAATCTTATTCTTTAGATATACTGCCTTTTTTCAGTGCAATGAGACGCAGACCCCGGAGCCAGGACCTAGCCCAAAAACCCAGTTCAAGTCCTAACTGCGGCTGAAGATGGCAAATGAATTTGGGACTAAAACTAAGACTGCGAATGAAACTGAGTTTGAGGCCATGGCGACAGAAGCCGACACGTTCCTTGGCCCCTTATCATCGTTTATTGTTGTTACATATTTTATTTTTTTGGCGTGTTTCGGCTGCAAGGCGCAACAACTTTCGCTCAGCCTTGGCTCGTTATTATCCTATTAGGATGTGACAGCACCCGGCAAACTTTTCATCCACTAGGAAGGACGACGACGCACAGGACAGCGCAGCACAGCAACTGCGTGGCCCACATGTCGTATACATAACGCTCTTTATATACTTTCGCCTTTGAGCCGGCTCAAAGACATTACAAGCTCGTTAAAGTGAAATCAATGTTGTTGTCTCCATGCTTTTTGTTGCCTCGGTTGTTCATTTTGATTCCGTCCGTCCGCCCACTGTCCGTCCGTCCGTCCATTTTATTTAGCTATGTATTTTTATTTCATTATACGGATTTTCTCTGCCTTTCTGCTGTTATCTGCTGCCAGTTTATGGGACAAACTGACCATGAAAACTGTCACAAGTAACGGAAAGCTGCAGGGAAGCGGAAAAACTTAAGTAAAATATACCCGCACTCGCACTGCACTGTCGAAGGAGGAAAGCTAATGGCGTCGAGATAAAGGAAAAGTATCCAATTTCTTCTGTGGCTTGCTTAATGTCCTTTGAGTGGCAGGAAACAAGCGGAAAAGTATGTACCGCCCAAGTGAGTTAACACCTTAATGGGTAAAACCATCGCAACCGTTCCAAAAAAGTATCGTTTATTTGGGATTACAATAAAAATTCACTTGATGCGAAAGCTTTTAGCTGATTTACATAATTTAGCCATGACTTCGGTATCATATTTAATGAGTAGGGTCTTTTGATGAAAATAAAAGACCAGACGTTTGTTTATAAAAGCTTAAAGATGGATTGCGTTTGAAAATATTCATAAGTAATTAAAAATAAACCATTTAGTATAAATTAAAATTTTTAAAGAATATGGAAAAGGTAGAACAAATGCCGATAAATTTAATCTGCTTGCAATTGTTACAGTATGTTCAAAATGAAGGCGATGTTACATTAAAATGATATTCCATATTAAATGTTTTAACTACCAAGACTGGCTGATTTAATTGCTTACATTTCTGAAAACAAATAGCCAGCAAATATACATAATTACAGACGTAAACAGACTTTAAAAATAAAGGAGCCCACTGAGAACACCGCAGATTTCCGCATTCGATAAGATATTCCACAATATCAATGACGACGACTCCCCACAGCCAGAGAAAGATTGTATCAATATTTATGCCTGATCTGTTAATATGTAAATCCAATAATTCCCCCAGCAGAATATTCCCTTGACATTGTTTCGATTCATTCCCGACGACACTTGCTGCAGAAGCCAACCTACGAGTGCGAATCGAAATATTACTCATTCGCCAACGCGCCGAGCCGCTCACTTAGCAATTAGTCACCTGAACAGTCTGCAAGTACAAGCGGATTATACCTGCTGCCGAATAAATGCATACGAAGATCTTTGCAGCCGCATGTTATGCACTCAAAGAAAAGGGTTATAAACATTTTAATTAAATTCAGAGTAAGAATAATAATGTTTTGAGATAGTATTAGCAAACTTTTAGGAGTGTTTATGGTATTGCTTTGTATTGACAAACATTTTTTTTTTTAGTTTTACTTTAACCAAAAAAAAATTAAAAATAAATGTTAAACATAATTTAAAGCTCCTTTTTATCGACAGGTAATTGGTAATCTCATATTTTTTATGTACAAATTAGTATTTAATATTGGATTTTTGTGACACAATAATTTAGTAATACACTAATTAAGGCAAAGTTTCTAACAACTTGTACCGAAAGAAGTAAATTATAAAATAGTAGTAATAATGTCCCAATAAACCTCATCAATGATTACGCTAAGTGCACATGCATGTTAATAAATTGTTTGCATATTTCGCATTTTACATTAATCCGCACCGCTGCAGCGGCGATGATGCGATGGGCGTGAGAGGGTGTTGTCGTGATATTCCATTTCCATTTTTGCATTTAACATTTTGCATTTCACATTTCGCACTTCGCATTTGCATGGCGCACACGCCTTGGCCTGGAAATGCGGAATGGAGGCAACGATCTTTACTGTTTTTTCCCCGAGATTCCTCGGCTTCCCCAGGCGCGATCCGATCCACACCCTCGATTAATATGCGTGTGATCGATCGATCGTTGCTGCAGTTTTTTCGCGAATTCTTTGCGCGCGCACGTGATGCACTCACCGAAAATTCCATCTTCTCCACTTGCTCTGAAAATTTACGACCTGTTGTTTCTGACGTTGATCTATACTTTTCTCCGACGCTGGCGAGAGAGCTTTCAGTGGAGAGATAGCAAAGAGAGCGAGCGGGAGAGAGCAGAAGAAGAAGCCGGCTAGGCAGCCGGTAAGAGATCAACAGCAACAACAACAACAAGACTTAATGCATGGCGGCTGCAAGGAATGCGGGCCAGCAGAGAGCAAGCTTTGCTGCAGATACGGATGGCTCTCTCCCGATAGCGTCATCGCTCTCTCTCTCCCCCAAAACCCCAATACCCACTCTCGCGCGCCGCCAGAGAGCCCCAACGAGCTTTAAATTTGTGCGGATCAAGCTTGAAAATTCAGTTAATATTCAGCACTGAACGCGTGAGCTTTGTCAGCTGAAAGGCAGCAAAAACAACAGCAACAAAAACTAGATTTATGCACACCAATCATTAATTTTCGTTCAGTGAAGTGAGAACATGTCTTGATAAAAAAACAAAATAAAACAAACAAATTGAGTGCGCAGTGTGTTGTTAACTAAAATAAAATGTGAGCTACAGCCAACCTATAAGCGAGTGACTAGGAAAACAGCAACAATAAAAACAACAGAGGCAGCACGCAGCAAGCAGCGGCGGCACAATTTACGTGGCAGGTGTGTAGAGAAGAGCATTCCACCGATTCTACATAATCTATATATTATGAGGGAGCACACTGGCAACCTGCGACTAAATCATTTTTCAAACTGCTATTTTTTTTATTTGCTGGCTCTCTTTTTGCCGATTATATAAGCCAACAGGGGCAGCAGCATAAAAAAAATAGTGGAAGGGTAATGACGGTAGCGTACAAACACCCAATATGGCTATACAAACAAACACCGACGACGACGACACACTCGCCGACAAAAAACTATACACACACACACTCTAAGCCCTACACACTCGGCGACACGTTGAGTCCGCCGTACATAGATAAGATAGCATAGCTAATAATATAACAAGAGGAAAAACTGTACAATAACGTCATTTATAAAATATTTATGGTTTTCGTGTGTGCGCCGTGCCGCGCGCGCTCTCTGGCTTATTTTCAAGCGATTTTCATTCAGCAAGGTTTCCTTTCCAGATGCTGTGCCCCCCAAAAATACATGCATAGTATATTTAAACATTATTCGCAGGCATTTGCTAAGTAATAAACAAATTATAAATAGGTAACTTAATAAAAAGCCAACAAGCCGAATAGAAAAAAAAAAAACAGAAAAAACAACAGAAAACAGATGAGGAACGGACAGCAGAAACACAGAGACAAATAGTCGGCGCGACTGACAGATCGTCAAAATGCTGAAAGCTTTTCGTACTACTCTATGCCCCGATGTATCTTTGTATCTCGGTATCTTGTATCTGGCATCCCACTCCCACTCGCGCACTGTGTCGCGTTTTTTTCGTTTCAGTTTCGGCCTTTTCTTTTTTTCCCCCTTTTTTTCCTTTTCGTTAATTTTTTATTTGTATTTGTATTTTTTGTTTACACTAAGAAATCAAGGTTAAAAAGCGCAAACGCACAGCGGCGGCATGCGTAAATGGACAGAAATTAGGCAGAGGTGGAAGTGAATTTATCGCAATGATCGAACAATTTGATTTCATTAGCCGCGCCACGCACTACGCACTCGTATCGAGTATCTCGTATCTCGAATCTTGTATCTGGTATCTCGTAATGCCCCCAACCCTTTTACCCTCACCCTTACCCCCACGCGGCACGCACGCCCCATTAAAGACTTACTTAAGCTCGCCACTACACTATACTACACTCTACTACAGCCATAGTATACCACCAAGCCCGCCATAACTGACGAAAGATGGGGGGGCAGCAAGCTTTAAAGAGGCAAAAAGCGAACGAGCAACGCCGAAAATAAGAAACCAGAGCAAATAAATAAAAGCCAGAAGAAGGGGGAAAAGCTGACGTGACAGAGTCGAAGTCTTAATGCTCTGGGGAACATTCGGTGGTTGAGACAGGTTCGAATTGATTTCAATTCGATTTTTCTAGAATTCTTAAGGACAGCTTTAAAGGAAAGAAACATTAAGGCATAGTGGAAAGGAGTTTTCTTTAACAACTTTGAGGTGCTAACTTTATTTATTTCCTGAGTAAATCATAAACCTCTGGAACACTCCAGGAACTAATTATTTTAAGCTGAAATTTATGCTTCCGAGTCGTCGATATCTTACTCATTTCCCTATGTAATCAATTGTATCAGCAAACAAATTAATTTCCAATAAAAGGAGAGCGACATAAGAAGGCAAACATCAAAAAGCAACGCTGGAAAAAGAAACCAGAGCAAACAAATAAAAACCAGAAGAAGAAAACAACTTTCGTGACAAAGTCGAAGTATTAATGCTCTAGTGGGATTAAGGGGATTAAGGCATGCTCGAAAAGAGTTATGTACGATTTTTCTCAGATTTTTAAATCAAATTTTAAGGGGGGTATCGCATTAAAAAGAATAGGGGAAAACTTATGGGACATTAAATACATTTTTTTTAACTTTTAAATCTACAAATAAAGGGGGAAAACTTATGGGATATTAAATCTTTTTTTTTTTGTAACTTTCAAGTACTCAAATTTAATTAAAAATATATAATTGAGGTAGGTTAGTTACATGAACGGCTAAAAGAGCTTACAAAATCTATTTTTGTTTCAAGAAGCATAATCTAGTATATCTTAAAAACCATCGTAAATAAGTAAATTTGTTTTAAACCCAAACTTATGAATAATACCCTCCATTACTGGCTTATAGCTTTCGAAAGGGTTCTGGCCTTCATTTACTTGCACCTCTAGATCGCTTAAAACCTCATAAAAACCCGCTGGCAGACCATTCAAAGTTCAAAGCGATTCCCATCAACAGCTCAGCGAAATGCAAATGAAAGTTCAGCAATTGATTGGCAATGGCGGCCCCCGCCAACCCTCCGTAGCCATGAATGCTGAAAAACTTTACAGACTCCACCTTGAAAGGGTATTCTGGGCAAAAAGCGAGCGGCAAGAGGCAAATTCAGTAAACTCAGTAAATTCAGAGGTCAGAGCGAGGCAAAAGCGACCAAAAGCATAACAAAACCGTCATGAAACGAGACGAGACGACGACTTCGACCAGGCCCGGGCCCCGCCGGCTACACTGAAATGAAATCTGACACCTGGTGGCATCAATAAGAAGCTCGTTCAATACATCGAAAAAAAGTCAATGCTTCTGTCTCCATTGCAAAAATTTGAATACAAAATTTGTACCATGTTTTTCTGCGCATACAATTTGTATGAAAACACAGTCTTGAACTTCCGAAAACATAACATATGACGCTTCTTTTTTTCCCCCATATCATTTGTTATGCATAAACCACCGAAAATTTGACATCAAATAATATAAATGTGTTAACATTATAATTTTTCACCACACACAAGGTGATGCGATACATATTTCTTGCTCGTCATTTCGTTGGACTTTCATATAAATAATCTAGGAACGAGAGCGCAAAATATAAGGCAAACAAGCCTCGAATCAAGCATTAAATACAAATTAAAATAATAATCTCATAATATTTCATTTTCAACTTTATGACATCGCGTTAAAATGAAACAAACAAACCCAAATTATATGATTCGCTAAATATTCCAACATGTAATTAAAATCATTTAATATTTCTCATATGGTCTACAACGGCGACGGGGCATACAAAATCATTCGACTCAAGATGAAATTGTGACGTACAAACTATAAATTGTTCACTAAATTCCAACACCCAGCAGCACAGATTTATTTAGCATTTCCCATAATAATTTGACGTCATCGCCCATTAAACGAAATTTTTGAAGATTCAAAATATACCTACGATTTACAATCTCATCAGCTTATAATAGAAGAATTTTCGGAAGACACAAGCTATTTGAAATTGTTGGTAAATGATCAAAATATGTGGGTCTATTGAGAAGGTCAATTAAGTCTGTAAATGTTGGATTTATGGCTTGGATTTCCGTGTTGTTGATACAGGGGGAAGCTTTGAGGATATAATAGTTATAATATAATTTACTAGATTATTTAATTTCTATTTATTATCTGAAGTAACGCCTTCTTTATTTGATTATAATGTTTTTTTCTTTAGACATCTCTATATATTATATATTTCCTCTCTTTGTATATTTTTCATTCGTTAGTTTATTCCTTTAAACAATTTAATTTTAGTTTTAATATATATTTATTTGATTTTATAATTTGTTGATTCTTTTATAGGCTGTTATACATTATAAGATCTTTCTTTGCCCATTTTATAGAGTTACTTATGTTAAGCAATAAGTATGACTTGCTAAAATGATCCCACTTGTTTTGGTTCAGTGTATTTTTCGCCTGAAGTTCCGCGGGCCAACTCCGAATTGCAGTGCGCTGGAAAGAGATGCCGAGCTGAAGCAGCAGTGGCGGTGGCTATGGCAACAGAAAGAGCCCGCCTTGCCGCACATGAGGTTCGCTCTTGGTCCCCGAAAACCCCTCTCGAAAAAAGCCCCTTGCAAAACCCCTTTCGAGACCCCTTGCAAGGCCCCCTCTTGGCCCCACAATACCCTTTGTAATCGCCTTCGCCGTACCTTTCAAGTGAGGGCTGCTGATGTTGCTGCTGCTGCTGTGCTGATGTTGCTGCTGTGCTGATGTTGCTGCTGTTGCTGCTGCTGCTTGTGCTGGCTCATCAAAAAAGCCAAAAGTTGTTGAACGTGAAATTATTGTACGCGAACACGAGCAAATAGCGGGCATGTGTGCGAGTTTTGCAAGTATTTATGCACACAGACTGAAGCGGATTTTGCATGTGTTGTCGTTGCCGTTGCCGCTGCCGCTCCAAGATAAACAGCAAAAAAGAAAAGGCTAAAAAGCCAGCGTCAGAGCTAAAGCCAAAGCATAGATGCATCAGATTTCGCATTCAAGTGAAAATTTATGGCAATAATAAAGCTTAACTTTGCGTTCGAGGTAAAAAGATGATGAACTCGAGGAAATCGCTGGCATTCGTCAGCGTTTCATAGTTCACTGCGAAAAGCCACCCACTTTGTGTGTTCTTTTTGTTACGGGAAAAAGTAACTTAGCTGCGCGCTATCACAGTTTAGTCATCTACACAAATATGCGATTACCGCACATACAGTCAGCGCTTCAGATACAAATACAGCTACATATGCACAGGCCCCAGCGACAGATACAAAGATACTGAGCTAGAGATACAAGCTCCAGAGAATACCCCCAAGGTAATCGTTCAGTTAAACGAGTACATATGCACCGCTCTCCGCGGCAAAAAGAAACTCTCAACAGAAAAGAAAAGCTAAGCGATCAAAGGTGCACTTATAGATATGGTTACATATGTGAATCCCAGGCACTAGCTGGGAAAAATGGGGGCTTAAAAACTAAAAGTAGTTTCCATATTCTTATTATTTTATTAAAAATAAAACTTGGCTACGGAATAGATTGCTTTATGTTATTTCATGTTTAAAAACCTTATAGATCTGCACTAACTTGCTTACACAGGTTTCCATACCAAAATGCATGTTCAAAATTTTAAAAAATGTGTTTAGTAGCAATTTATTATTCGAAGAAACCAATTTACTTATCGATACCAATTACCAATTGATTAAACATCTTTTGTATGACTTTTACCTGGCCCTCAGCAGATGCAGGGAAAGTTCTACCTGAAGAAATGAAAGTCGGACGATGAGAGGGTAAAAACAAGTGACAACAGGAAGCCCAGATTAAAAGATCCGACAAAATCCGACCCAAATAAGATAAGATCTGTGCGGTGAAGCCAACGAGACGATAATTAAAATTCCTCTAGATACAAAACAATATGAGCGCTGATTGTTGTCAGGCGAACTTCTCGGAATATCTCCATCCATAGCCATATACCCATATATCCCATTCAATTTTCGCTGGCATTTATATCCAATTTTCGGACTACTTATTCACCCCGTTTTTCCTTTTATAAACGATATGATTTTTTTTTTTTTTGTTGTGGGTTCATTAATCTTGAATTGTTTATGTGGCTCCGCTTAGCCAAATAGACGATATTTATGGGCAACTCTCCGCGAAGCGTCAGCACACTCAATAGGTTACTGAACCTGCATATACGAATATGTATATGCTTGTATGTAGTACCAAAGCAAACAAATTCCCAGAAATTTCTATTGCCGCCAAACAACACACTCGGTTTTCACACACTCTCTCGTATTTGTACTCGTATCGGAGTTGGATGTTGGACTCACTCGAGAGATATTCGTGCAACAGGAATCGGCATAGCTCGGGTTTATCGGCTAAGTGAAAAACAACACCCCGCAATTAAAGCGCTTTTCCCCCGAATTTGGCTCCGATTTTCCCCCTGTCACTCGTCTGAGTAATGCAAATTGTGCAGCAAGTAAGCAGGACCAGGAGCAGCTCTCATTTGCACGAACCCCATCCGACATTTGATGAAAGGAAATTCAGTTTGCCAACAGAGTTTAAGCCGAGCTTTGCCGTATCGAGCAGAGCTCGTATCTCAATCTCATAAATCTCTGGCCCATGGACTCGTTTAACTGGAAGTGGATGGATACGTTTAGGAATTGATTGAATGCATATGAAAAGCAAATCATCGTCCGGCATTCAATGCCAATAAAACACTGGCCGAAAAATACCTTCACTGGTAATAGAATTTATATCAGAAGTGCTTACCATGAGTACTGCAGTTTTAATTCAAGTATTCCGACAGCTCTTATCTTTTGCCATTAATTAAACTCAATTAGTTGATTATGAAATCACGGATTTTGAGGTATAATTAATGAACCGAGAAGCAGAACACCTAAAACTCGAATTAGTAGTCTCAATTGTTGATTGCATGGTTAAGATAAAACGAGATTTAAATCAGATGACTTCATCTAGCTTTTCTACCCTATTTTATGGGAGTCTTAATGAAGACTAAATATTTGAGAATACTAATGTCCAATATATTCAAATAAGATCTCACTTGGTAAGATAATAAATGATAACTGAAGTCGAAATATCTTTGCAAATAAATTAAAAAAAATTAGGAAATTCTTCTCAGCAAAATATTTATAATAAACTAGGTTCGTCTGGGACTAGTGAATACTTCAAATATTTTTAAAATATTTTTTTTATAACTGTTATTACATATTTACTCTTATATAATTTCTAAACTCTATAAGATTTATTTAAAGTCCAAACAGCTTCCTTGCAGTGCACACAAGCCAAATTTATTCGATTTGGACACTGACATGGACCTGGACAGGTCTTTTATGGATGCTGGAACAAGGTAACAGCAGGTCCACCCCCAAATTCCAACCCGTTTTCCCCAGATTTCAGTGTGTTGTGGGTTGTCTACTTTTATCAGCCAGTGCCTTTCAGTTTTAGGGGTTTTCGGTTCCATTCAGCAAAGCCAAAAAACATGGACAAACATTTCTCGGTTGCCGGGGAAATGGCCTGACCCCGAACCCTCGGTTGCCTAACGCTGATACCCCGGTGTGCTGCTCCTCCTCCACCTCTACCTCGGGAGACGGGAGACTGGCACTTGGTCATTAAAACTAACATACTCGCAGAGCCGCAAAAAAAAGGTTGCTATTTTTAGCAGTGACGAAACTGGCGAGCAAACCAAAGCAAACCACAACCGATCCGATCCGCGAACCCGAATAAAAGAGCCCCCCGAATTTCGGTGTGGAGGCAGAGGTGCCTGTTCTTATTAACGCGTCGAGTGTTTACTGCCTTTTGGCTCTGCCCTGCTCTGCTCTGCTTTTTTATTTGGCGAATGCAATCAAATTAGAATTCGCATTTCATCAGATGAGCGGAATAACAAACAAACGAAAGAGTTCACTGAAAACGAAAATACACAATGATTACGGAGGAAAAATGGGTATTTCAGGGGAAAATGCAGTTTATTAATACATTTTCTGCTATTTTTAAAAATTTAATTATTACAGCTTTTGGGGAGCTTACAAAGAATTAACTGATATAATTCCGACTTTGTATAACTTTACGATATAAACTAAAGAAAAACATATATAAAGGAAAGACTCACATTAATTGTTTTCCGTGCTTTTCTCTCTGTCTTTGCAGTTGATTTCGCCGAGAAGATGCCAATTGATTTTGATTTTTGCAAATTATAACGAGACATTTATATGATTTGATAGCGGGCCAGGAATTCGCACACACAAGTCTCTGGCGACCAGGCAAGGTCATATCGATTGTCATCAGCTGCTGTCGGCACCCCACCACCACCAGCCCCTCTCGGGAAAAGCAACCCCTTTTGCAAAAATAAAACAAACACAGAGGGAACATGCCGAGCTTGCACAAGCCAAGGAGGTGCTTGCACCAGATGCTAATAATATATGGACTAATATTTGTTTCCAGTGCAACGACACGTAAGTAAAGCTAGCCCCTTCCCTGGAATTCTGCATATATATGTACATATATTTACCCTAGACGCGACACGTGTAATTTATAGGCTATTTGCTCACGGCCATTGTCTGGGCCATCTTTTTGCCTTCTACTGGTTCAAGACCTTATCAAATTGTATCAGTATCATCAGGTAATTAAGCATCGCCTCGACTATGGAAAAAAGCAACACATTGTTCAGCTTAAACAGTCCGCAGGCGTTGACACTGAATATAAACTCCACATTCTTCAGATACAGGCCGTAGTAGTGCAGCTGCAGGAAAGATAAGTTAGTTAAATATGAGGGATTGAGTTGGTAAATATGAAAACATTATTTCAGCAAGGGGAAGGTATTGAAAAATGTGCGAAATAGGTAATGAAGCATACAGGAAGCCATTCATAATAGTTCTGATTCAATTGAAATCATTGTAAATCGAAATCAATCAGTTTTCAATCGTTATTGATTTTTTTCTATAGCTTCAAATGCTTTTCCTTATATTGTGGGAAGTGCGCCGTAATTATTTATAACTATTTTATGATGTGTCATTTACGAGCAGGCCTTACTGAATATAAATGGCATTTAATTACAATATTTTGCTGTAACCTTAACAAATTCATATAATATAGATGCAAATATTGTTGCAAAAATTACCGAGCCCAGAAAATGGTTCAAACTCACCGTGTTTATGAGTTGCCTGTCGGTGATTCGCGAGGGAAAGGCGAGACTGGCGCACCGGAGCGTCATCCTGGTGTGGTTGAAGCGCCGCTCCGAGTAGTAGGTGGGCAGGATTACCAGCAGGAGATTGGTGAAGAGGCCCACCATGAAGGCGATGGCATAGTAGTTCAGCGGAAAGCCGTGGCCGTACTTGCGTATTATGAACTTGCTGTACCTCATGAAGTAGGTGAAGAAGAGGTGGACCATGCACTCCACGGGGACATAGGCGATGAAGCAGACCGCCTGGACGCCGTAGAGGGAGCAGATGGACCTGTGCAGCTTCAGCAGCTGCTGGTTTATCCGGAGCAGGTGCCACAGCTCCAGGGCCAGCCACTGCTGCTGGCTCCGATACAGCTCCTGGCGACTTGGACCAAAACCGGCCCTCAGGATGTTGCCCTCTAGGATGCCACCGGCATCCGCGAGAATCCTGGCCAGCAGCAGGTTCGAGTGCCGCACCAGGTGACCCACGAAAAGTAGGGACAGCGTATACATGCCCAGTGAGAGCTGTAGGATCATCTGGCAGGAGAGAATAAAGACCAAACAAAAGGCGTAGGTCGGGTTTCGCTTCACCTCGGGATCGTCCTTAAGTATCTGGATGGGCTGGGATGTGGTGAGGACTAAGGAGCACAGAAGCAGGAACAAACGCATCAGATGGCCCCTGGTGGCCAGACAGTCTAGTGAATCCCTTAGCTCCCGCGTGTGCATGAGCCTCCGGAGCTGCCGACGACATCGAAGCAATTGATTCAGACACCCAATGATCTCCTCCTGCTTCGAGCAGTGTATCCACAGGGTAACGAAGGCGCAGGCCAGCAGCAGGACATATCGATTGAAGCCAATCAGGAGCAGTAGCAGGTTCTGGCGCAGGAAGGTCATGCGGTGGTAGATGCACACGATGGCGAAGGGTGAAAAGCCGCCCACAAAGATCAGCATCAGCCAGCCGTAGAGGCGCCAATACAGACTCCTTCTCACCCTCTTGGTCCCCCGAGGACTCGACTGGCCGATGGCCAACAGGCCAAACACTCTGGTCAGACCGTACAGTAGGCCCAGAGCCAACAGGCCCAGACGGACTGGCCAGCACGGCTGCATCGCTGCGATTCGAGTCGAGCAAAGCTGGGAATGTAACTGCCCAAGGGCTATGGCATAATCAAATCACAGCCAAAGGCTGCTCTCCAGGGCAGTGCACTTGGAAAAACAGAGGGGTACATAATTTAGAGGTCCTTAAATCCGATTTTTATGGTAGAAAATTTCCTGGGTTAAGGCTTTACATTTTTGCTTTGAAATTTGTCTCTGAAAATATGATTTTTTGACTAGAACTTTGAGAACTATTTCCCCTTTATACACCTTATTTTCCGAGTGTGGTTACGCCAGCTATTAGCCTGATTGAATTTCGTTTAGCCAAGGCGTTCACTCAGCCAGATAATCTGGCCAGATAACACACTCAGTGAGCAGCCCCAAAAGTGGCACAACAAAAGGGTTCGCCAACGCCGATGGATGGATGTATGGATGGATGAATGGTTGGATGGATGGAGGACTGGCTGATTGGCTGCCTGCCTGGCAAGACAAAACAAAATCACATTCTGCCCAGACAGAGAGCTCTCGGGTTCAGATGAAAATTAGGTAACATCGGGCGGCTTATGGTCTGCGGCTTACTTGCCACAGATGTATCTCTCGGATGCCTGCCACCGGGAAATCACTCAATTTGCAAGTGGCTTCAGGTGTCTGCATATCCAGCTCACCTGGCCCAGAGCTGGGCTGGGGTTAAACTGGATTTCCAATCACAGCTGCCAAGCCAAAGGAGATAAACTAACGATTTAAATTCCTGACACAGTTGGCCCCTCCCGTGTATTCTGCACTTTGTATTTGTATCTGGATTTGCAGGCCGACACAGTGTTGTTGTCGTTGTCGTTGTCGCTGGATTATTAAAAAAGTTTTTCACTTTTTAAAGAGTTTTCCTCTCCCCCCATCTCTTGTCTTTTTTTCCATTCAAGCAACATAAAATGCAAAACACTCGAGAGTGTCCGTATATGTGTGTATGTGCGAGTTCTCGTACTTTCATCCTTTATGAAAACTTTCCACGGCTGTTTATAAGTTTCGCACCGAAGACCCCAAAGTAGCAGCCAAAGTGGGGGGAAAAAATCTAAAAAAATAAAAAGAAATCTAAAAAAGAGTAAAATAAAAAAGCCAACCATGTATCTACAAGTTTCTGTGCGCTTTTGTCCTCTTCCCTGGGTCTTGGATCTGGTTCTAGGCCCCGGTCCCATAGCTTCTGGTTCTGTCGCCGGCACCGACTTTATCTGAATAGGCAGCCAAGTGTGCGGTTTGGTTTTTATCTAGGTTAGGTGGCCGGCTACTCTGACAGTTGCTCCGCCAGCGTGAGGCAGCTCCAGCCAGCTCTCTGCGAATTGCAATGCCATGTCCTCGTCTGACGGCTAATTCATTCACATTTTCTGCTTTTTTTTTGGCCACTCTACTGCGAAGCGAAGGGTATGTCTTTGTATTTTAATTATTTGTATTTAAAGGGATATTTAAGAAATAATATACTATAATACAAATTAATTACCAATGGCCAGCTAATCTGATTAAAATCAAAGGCATTTAAAATTTAAAAGAATATATTATATTTTCAAAGAAGTTTTACTTCTATAAAAAAAAAATATATATGAATAACTTGTTCTACAATAAGAAATTATATAATAAGTCATTGAAACATTTGGTACATAAAAGTGTTTGACACAGAGGTATTTATTTTTAAAGTAATTCAAGTGATTTTATCACTCTTTTCTTTAAAAATAATTAAATTCAAATAAATATTCCATTTATATATAAGGAAGCACCAAAAGAGGTACCAGTTTTTTTAGACTATACTAAAGAGTATACAAACTTCTAGAATATAAAATAAAGAAGAGTTGTTTCTTAAGAAACAAGTTGGTCTACATTTAAGTTGTGTGCAATTCTTTAAGCAAACATACGATAAGACATTACCTTCTTGCAAATTCTGAAAAGAAACATTGAAACTTTGGCTAAAAACTCTTAACAAAAAAAAATCAGAAAAGAGCGCACAATCTAAAACTTAATGATTCTGAAAAGGGGATTAAAGGTCCGACATCTTCAGAGTAATTAAAAACTTATTTAACAACATCAAGTGAGTTCTTCTTTGTTTTTCCTTGTTCCTTCTTTATTAAACTTTTTTTGCTAATTAGTTTTCTCCCCTACAGATTAAATATTTTTTAAATGATTGCCAAAACTTATATTTTTTTACCTTGAACCCCACAACATAATCCCCCAAAAAAGAGCATATAATCTCCGACTAATCCAAAATATTTTCAGTTTTTTATTTTTTTAAATTCGTTTTTGTTGGCGAAATCAAGTTGAGCAACATTTAAATTGTTTTTATTTTTTGGACATGCCTCGTTTAAATCTAACCTCCCGCCGCCAAAACTTCAAAGTCGAACTGCGGATACGAGGGCGGCTGACAACTGTCCCAGCTGTCCCGCTGATAACACGACAGCGTCAGCGAATAAAATGCGAAAAACAACGAACAAGTAAAACTTTAATTAAATAAAGTGTAAGAAGTTTGTTGAGCTCCTTCAAAGCAGCCGCCGATCCGCCCAAAATCCTCGGTCCTCAGTTCTCGGTTCTCGGGTCTGTACCCGGAACAAACCCCACAAACATTCTGCCCACCGACATCAAAGTGCAGGGGCCCAAAGGAACAACAAAACGAACCGAAAAAGTTTAGTTTTTAATATTCGACAAGACTGCGGAGATTCTTATGCTTAAATCAAGTAGATTTTTCGAGCCAGATATTTACTTTTGTCCCCGGCCAGAACTTGATTGTTTACCCGGAAAAAGGAAAACCGACGGGGCCCGAAAAGTCGAAGGGCATCGGAGCGAGGGAAAGGGAAGGAAACGGAACAGGAGGAAAATTTCCCATTATATGGGCGAGTGAAAATGACAAATTAACTTGAACAATGAACGTACACGTGCACCGAAGAAATGAGAGAACTCCGTAAAAAGGAACCCGCGGAAAACCCAAAGAAAAACGAACAAAGAAAAGCCCAAAAATGTAGTGGGGAAAAGCGTTAGTCTTCAGGTATAGAATATAAAATTAATGGAAGGCAAACACAGTCAACAATCAATAGCAGTCGGCAGTCGCATTTCCAGAAAGTGGAGAAAAACTTTAATTGGTTTAACTTTTTCTCTCCCTCACCACCAACAAAGCAGGGGGACTCACCCCGGTGCCCGGTTAATGAATCACTTACCTAGATAGGAACCGGACATACCATCTCAGATAAGCCTGACCTTAATGCATTCAGTTATATATATATATTTTCGCTGACCCTGCGAATGAAAAAATGGGGAATAATTAAGTCAAAGATATGGGAAAACTTGTGAAAAATGTATGTTGAAAGTGGGGTGAGGATAGAGATTTTTCAGTTTTTAAGATAAAAGTTTTGGAAGGGGAAAAACTTTTGAGTGGAGTATTTATAATCAGTTAAGAAGCTTTATAAGGCTTCGAACGTGTGGAGAATAAAATAGAATAGTTATAATGACATTATGGGAATGTTTCTTATTATTAAGGAATTGTCCTGCGGGTAGAAGCAATGCTTAGCTTTAGTTTTACTTTAATTTTATGGAACGTAGGCAATATCTCTTCGTAGTTTTGATAGTTATAGTTATAGTTATAATGACATTATGGGAATGTTTCTTATTATTAAGGAATTGTCCTGCGGGTAGAAGCAATGCTTAGCTTTAGTTTTACTTTAATTTTATGGAACGTAGGCAATATCTCTTCGTAGTTTTGATAATGTATATTTATTCTTTGATTAAATATTTGTACAATTATTGTTTTTCTGTATAAAAAATGTATATGCAGTAAATAAGGCAGCAACTTTATTTAATGTTAAAGAAAAATATCAAAGTAACAATACATTACATACAATTCCTCTGAGATCTTTTGCTTTTAAATAAGTTATATTTAAGCATTGATTGTTGTATCGCTAGGATTTTCTCATTTTTAACTACAGTTTCGCATGTCATAGAAATAGTATTTTTCCTTTTGGTTCTTAGTTTATTTTTTCCCTTAAGAAGCTTACGCCATTACTATTTTTCCTGTAGTTAAGAGGACTTAAACTCCGCACTCTCCCCACAATACTTTGGGTGACCTTCCATTAAAGCCCGCCACCTACAAGGCACCACACACACCACACTCAACCCCCCTTAAGTACACCTAAGCTGCACCTGAGACCTTCATATTTTATTGACCACCACTAACGGCTGCCCTGTAATTTCGCTCCCGATTATTTCGTTACAGCTGACCAGATGCCGCTGCCGGATCTGTGTGACTCGGTTAAGTGTCCGCCGGACGCGGAGATGCACTGCCCGGCGGACAGTGCGGTGCGCGTGAACCTGATTGCGGTGGAGCTGATTAAGTCGAATGCGGTGGAGCTGCCCACCGACCCGGGTATGGCCGACAAGGACGCGACGGTGGTGTCGGTGCCGGTGGCCTACAACAACAGCTCGATCTCCGAGAGGGACTTCGAGCAGTGCTGCCTGCCCCGGAAGTGTGTGTGCAAGACCTGCTACATTCCGGACTGCGACGCGGGCAAGGTGGTGGTGGAGCTGGAGCCAGAGAACATGCAGTCACCTGGCCACTGCTGCGGCACCTACGAGTGTCGGGCCGAGCCCAATTGCACGGAGGTGCTGGACACGGAATTCCAGTGGCTGAAGGAGTGCCAGCGGTGCAGGTGCAACTCCGGCTTCCCCTTTTGCCACCAGGACTGCGATGAGCGGGCGGAGGGCGGCGTGTGCGAGTCCAAGATTCCGAACATGTTCTACAAGGATGGCGACACCTGGACCGATGGCTGCCAGCAGTGCGAGTGCGTCAAGGGGGAGTCCAAGTGTGCCATGTCCTTTTGCGGCAACCTCAACTGTCCCAGCGAGCGGCATGTGATGCTGAAGGACACCTGCTGTCCGGTGTGCTGGCCTAAGTGTGCCCCAATGCCGCACGATGACGGCTACAGGGATTACACGGACGAGGAGTCCCAGGAGGAGCTGGATCAGGAGCAGGACTCCCTGCCGCCGCTGCTGCCGGAGCCCCAAACCACCACCACCATCACCACCCAGAAGAAGGCGGAGTTGATAGCCAGTACCTCCACCTCCACCAGTACCTCAACCACCACAACCACTGCTGCGCCTCTGGGTCCCATCACCATCTGCCAGAGTGCCTTCGACCAGACCTACTACTTCTCCTACTGGCTGCTGGGCTACGCGGTTATAGCCACCATTGCCATCTTCGTGCAGGGCGGCTATATCTACCTGCAGCGCGCCAAGAAACGTTCCTACGATCCGGTCTCCATTCTGGACCACAGCATCTGAGCAAGAGAGAGATCTTTCGAAATACTAACTAACAACCACTGCACTACTAATAATCAAGCGTTAATTAGCCCCTAAGTATTTCCGCTTTTCTGTTCCAAACTTTATGTTTTCGCTTTTTGAGTGTGACCGGGCGTGCAATTGATGCGTCCACTGCCACTGGCCTGGTCACTCTAAATGAATCGGCTTAGAATCGCTTAGATAGGAATACCAAATACCCAGCCAAGTCTTTCTAATGCCTTTTGCCTTTGTTTGTTTGGTATTGATCTCATTTTAACTTTTCACTTTTTCACTTGCAACCCAAAAGAGAAAACTAGAAACACAAGAAATGAAGAAAGTAAAAGAAAAGAAACGAAACGAAAGAAAGATAAGCAACGAACTTCCGCAGCAACAAAATCAAAGTATTCTTATGAAATTACGCAAACAAAAAATATTTTATAATAACAAGAAACGAAACAAGAGTTACTATTACTAAACAAACGCAAATCGATGTATGTATATGTATATACTTAAGGCTTTCCCCTGCTTTCCATGGGAAGTCACATTTTTTGTAAACTTAAACCTCGATGTAAGGAGAACTATAATACCAAATCAAATACTTAAAAGCGAGTAGGCCCGAGAGAAATACCAACTACTCGCTCCAGACACACACACACGTTCGTCGTTTTAGCTTTTAGTTGTAGCTCTTAATTTAGGAAGTATGTGATATATATGCTAATTAGCCTATGTAATTTGTCGACACCAAGGCACGCTGCTGTTTGAAGAAGGATAAACAGTATTTGCAACACAAGACCCCGAACGCCCCCGAGAAGAGAGAGAATCGCAATCGGAATCGAAGAAGGAGGTTCAACTTTAGCTAATGTCATAACGTTGCCACATAAATGTATACTACAAAAAAAAAAAACAACAAAACTTTATTTAAATTTATGTTTAAAAATAAACCAAAATTGGTATGCAAAGCGAGGAAACCAATTAAAATTTGGATGGTTGTTTATTATGAGAGGTGGGGTAAATTAATGGTACTGAGGCAAATTTATTACAATTTTTTTTAAATGATAAATTTCACTTCTTCTATTTTGGTTAAAAAGTAAAAACAATTTGTAGTTCTTATGAGTTTATAATGTTTATAACCACAAATACCAATACCCTCTTACACATTTTCCGTTATTAAAATATAATAAAGTGTTCCCCTTGGGATCATAATTGGAAAGGTCCCAAAATCAAAGCAAGGCACTTTTACTAATGCCCCTAGAAATACTTGCTTTGTATACAAAAATTCCAAAAACTTGCCAAAATAAATATAAAAGTTTTCTGCTTGCACATTTTAAATTCGACCTTCAGAGCGCCAAACGAAGACCGAGTGAGAAAAGGTCGCTGCCTGGCAAATTGTATGCTAAGCATAATGTCATGCCATGATATGATTTATAATATGTAATAAGTTCCAGCACAACTTGAAGTGGGTAACATAAAATATATAAAGGTACGGATGAGGCGGGGAGGCGCGTGCCCAGGATACCCTGGGCAGGGTGTCGTTCCCCTTGGAGACCCTGGGAAAGAAAAAAAAATCGGAATATGCATGGGAATTGGGTATTTGGCGGAGCCTCCAGTCGGCCTTTGTTGCGTGGGCGACCCACATCGCGTCGCAAAATGGGAGCCCCAACAATGTCATACATTTTGTTTAGATTGTTATCAGACGCCGAAATACCATGAATAAGGCATATAAGTAAGTAATACACTCGAAAACACTAAAAATCAATCGAAATTTTTGGCCTTGAAGCTGGTCAGAGGAGTAAACAAATGTAAGGAAAATTCTACTATAAATATTTTAGGGGTTTATCCAAAATTAAGATCGGAACTCGGAGAATGCCAAGGTATCTTTATATAGAATTATGAAATAAGGAAAGAAGTGAAAGTTAATATTTTAATTTTGTTTATATATCCTCTTTTACATGATTTTATGTATTTATTTATCAACACTTACATTTTTAATTTAAATAATTCAACCATAATCCCTAATGAAATGTTTCCAAGCTCTTGTACATTATTCCCCAAGTGTAGGTACATATTTGTTCGGCATTCTATACGAGTAAGTAGTTGAGTGGGTGGCATAGTGATTTACAGAGCCATACACCTAATAAAAATGCCACTCGGATCGGGGGGATGGATAGTGGATATTGGGGCATTGGGTATTGCATATTGCCCCAGTGCCCAGGCAGGGCCAAATAATGATGGGTCCCCACTTGAACGCCGCCCCTGGAAACACGTGTAGCCCCCTCGACGCGACGATTGCAACCGTCAAACGCTTTGTAAGGATAAGCAGCCAGCCAAAGGAAAAAATGGAACGGAATCGGGGCATAAGTGGAGGGTGAGACGGTATAACAAAGGCACAACACAATAGACTTCAAGAGTTTGGATGACACTTTGAGTTATTTTGTTGTTGATGCTGTAAAAACACGAAAGCGAGCCCCAAAGATATGCGATGGTAGATTTATTGAGGCTCGGCAGGAGCCACCGCTGAGCAAAAAGCATCTGCGATCCCAGTTGAGACTCTGCTCCCTGCTCCTTCGATAAGCGGAAGGACAAGCGCCCACTACACAGATTTGCTTTTCAGCCACACAACAGCAACGGCAACAAAAAGCGAAGAAATATAGGAAGTACGAGCATAAAGTGGATGAAAAAAGTATACTGTTGAAATTTATATCTCGGGCGTTCGTTCGCCATTCAACACTGCCGTCATCATCAGCATCATCATCGTCATCGAGGAGCAGAGCAGGGCAGCGTTGAGTTAACCCTCTAAATGCGGCCTAAATCACTGGAACTTTGCCGAGTTCCTGTGTACTTAAAAAATCTTATTTCCTTAAAACATTCCGAAAAAGTTTCAAGCTGAGCCAATGAACCCTCACTGAGTAATCCCACAGTAATAAGCGAGGGGTCCAAGTTAATTTTTATAAGATTGCTGGAACTTAAGTAAGGCATTTCCTTAAATGGATTTTTTTAGGTTGGTATCTAAAAGTATTATTTAGCCTATATTGCAGACATTTTAATATAATTTGATTAAAAGTGTTGTTTAATTTTTGTAAATTTATTTATTTCTACAAAATATATATTATTAAATTGTCTGGAATTTAATTTCAAGAAATCAAAGGTAATTAAAGGCATGTACAATTTAATTTATTATTATGTTTATAGTTAAATTATTAATAATCAAGAAAATTTAATACATTTTTATAAGACAATTACAATTTTCGTGTTTTCAAAAGGCAATAATTTAGTAAATAAATATTCCAGAATTTCCCAGTGATTTTGTAACATTCTTCGAAATCAATGAATGCCATTTTAATGTATTTTATTCCGTATCCTCTAGCATATAAATATTTCAAGAATCCATGCTTGATTTTTAAGCACCTGTTATGAACGGGTTAAGTCGAGGAAAATGGACATTGAAAGGCATCCAAGCAATCAAATCCATGTCTCGAGAAGTGAATAGCCATTGCAAACATTGCACAAAAAATACTCAAAAAAAAAACCGAAGCGGAACGGAGAGAGGAAAACCGAAAGGAGATTGAAAAGTGCAGACAACAAAGGCAGGCGGCAACAGGAGGAAAAGTTGAAAGGAAATGGGGAAATTTTCTCTACGGTCAAAGAGCAATGGAAAAACTATCAACAGGAACAAGCGATATCGGACAACAATAAACTACAATTGTTTATTCGAGCGTTTTAATTGATCTTTAACAAACTGCAAATAATAGGAGGAGTGCCATTAAACTGCCAAACAGGAAAACAGGATAAAAATGGGAAAAAGAAAACATTTATGTGTTGAAAGTGCAAGGCAACATAGTTAAAAGGAAATACCTTTAGGTTAAAGTCTACATGACCATAAGGGAGGATAATATAAGCATAAGCAGCATTAAAATACCCTAAATAATAAATCAAAAATTAAAACACACTTCCTGGATGGTTTCCCCTCCAAGGAAATGCCAAAAATCATAATTTTAATTTCAATCCCAAGCTTTAAATCCCCAACTAATGTCTCGTTTCATGTAACCGCAAATAAGCATAATTCCAAAATAAATCAAAGTGCGTAGCACTTGGAAATATTGCGCCACAACCAGTCAAGATTAAAGCGAAATGTTCTGTATGCGAAACAGGAAGCGGAAAGCACTTGATTTGGTTCCATGTTTTAATGGAAATGCCATCAATTCAGATCAGAACTGGCCATCATTAGAAAGAGACATACGCTGGCAAAGAGAAAGAGACAGAGGGTGATAGATGGAGCAAGAGAAATGGCAGCACTTGTCACATGCCATAAATGCAAATGATTTATCGAAAAAGGCAAACCGAAGCCAATAAAATCATCAAAGACGCCTGCTCCATTGATAGCCGCAAATGAGTCTAAGCTTTAATCTATATCGAAATATATATACATATATGTGCTATATAGGAATATATATTCGCAGAGACCTCAATCCATATATCAAAAGCACATTAGCCCAAATTTGAATTGCCAATTGCTATTTACATGGTGCGCTGTACATACAGATGACAAAACCCCAAGCACATGTCAAAATTAAATAATGTACCGCACGATTGCTGACTCGTCCTGCATTTTCCAAGGGCCTCCGCCTCCTGCTCCCCATCTCCGCACTTTCCCTTCGCACTTGTAGACACGGCGGCATTGGCATTGGCTTTTATTTGAATTCGGTGCGTGCGGCTGTCACTTGTCTGTTGTCTGTTACATTCGCCATGTAAACACAACCGCAGGCAATTTTGGCAATTTGCGTCAACAGGCGAAACACGGAACCAAAACCTCACACAACAACAACAACAACAATAAAAAGAGCTCAACCTATATACAGGGAGAAAAGAAACCAGAAAACAACAAAAAGAACAATTCCATATTGTAATTGTAATTCCTGGATTAATACAACATAAAAAGAGCTCTGGTTTTGCAGAGAAAAAAAGCAAAAGATATGTGATCGATTAAATGAAATGTAAAAGCAGCTCATTTTTGTAAAAAAAAAGCAATCATAATCGGGCTCTAAAATGCTGCAAAAAAATATATTTCCAACACAGCCCTTGAACAAAAAATAATGGGAATTTAAGCTATCGGAAATTATAGCAATAATTAAGTTAATATTACCATTTATTTATGTGTTTTAATCATAACGAGAAATAAAAACCTTATATTGGATTTGCTAAGTATATATAGCTTATGGTATCTTTAATGTCGTAATTAATAATAATTATAATAACAAAACAATAGCTATTCCTCATTTTTCTCGCGGTTTTTTTGCATATCTATATTTTAATAATTGTTATTAATACTTCAACGTATAATTTAAAACATTTAAAATACTACGAGGTACAAGATAAGTAAAGCTCATTTATGAAATACCTTAAAGCATATTTTTGACAAAAAAAAATTAAATAAATATTTAACAATAAAACTATAAAAGAAATAACTTCCAAAGAGCAAAAATTTTTATCCGGTATTTGTGTTGAAAATATTCTTAAGCATTCCTGGAAAAGCAAAAAACATAAAGAAGGAGAAAATAAGGTATTTAACTTTAAATCAATATCTACTTTAAAAAGAATTTTATCATGCAACTAAATTAATTACCTATGTCTATATATTTTTTTCTCCTGTGCATCGGCAAACCCCAAAACCCCCGAAAACCGAAACAGAATCCAAGCGGGCGGCCAAGAGACAAACGTCTCGCCTTGGCTTAAGCCGAGAGGTAAATATAAGCCATGGGGGCCTTTGCCTTTGCCGCTGTCGTTGCCTAGACGGGCAAGAGTTGGGGCATAAGCCAGGCAAAGGGACAAAGGGGGAAGAGCGGGCTATGTAAAGTCGCCTGCACCCAAGAAAAGTGTTTGCTTTTGTGCCGAACAGTCAGCCAACACGCGGCGGCCAACGGAGGAAAAAAAATAAAAACCAGAGAAGAACAAAAGCGAGACAAAAATTACAAAATACTCAAGCAAACACAGGAAGGGAAGGAGGCCACAATAACAGGTGAGTGGCATGAATACCCTCTAGGTTTTCCCAACTGAGTATATAAATCGAATGTTCTTAGTAATAAATAAAGATCAAATTAAAAGCCACTTGATAGCGGAATGACATCAGGAAAAAATCTATATAGGTTGTCAATCAAGATACATTTACCAGAGACATCAAGAATTTATGAAACCTTCTAAATAATGAGTAAGTTATTCAGGAGTTTAAATTTATCGATGAATATTTTAAATCGGAAGATATAAGGTCGAATATTATGGAATCAAAAAACAACTTTTTTGGGACATCAGAAAGTTAATGAAATTTAATACAGAAACAGGAACTGTAATTATTTTTTGCATTTAAGAACTCCAAAAAAAAATATAATTCAACTGAATTCAAAGCAAAAAACCGTAAAAAAACAGTTACCAATTCGCCTTAGTAATCTCTCATTTCGAGAACATCCCGGTATAAACGCTTAGAGATTTTATGTGCAACATTTTATGGCATTATAAAAAAGGATAAAACCGGGGTGCATTCGCACTATTTTCACAGCCAATTACACTTTAGTGCCCATCAACCCGTGGCCCTAATTTACAGGGTGCATAAACGAAAAACACAATAAATGGCACAGATACGAAAAAAAAAATTTGCCAGGCCCCAATGTCGACAATGCCATTTCAAACATAAATACACACGGACACACACTGTAGCAGCAGGCTGGCTAACCAACACACGGACAGACACATGAGCAAATATATATATATATAGAGACATGCAGTAATTTTATATTATGTACCAACCATATATAAATATTTGTGCAAGGTAAGCGGAATATTTTATATTTGTCGACGCTCCGTGTTGTGCCAAACCAAACCAAGCCAAAGAAGAAACGAAAATCCGCCACACGGCGTATACGTAACGTATCGAGGATGCTTCAGTGGATGGGAAATGGAATGGGAATCGGATATGGCAGGTTGGGGATTCAGAGAGGAGACCTTAAAATCGGTTGGCGTAAGCATCTGCATGCACCGCGGAAATAAATCAAGAAATAACATTTACACGTTCGTTTTATGTTGTATTTGCCACGTAACAATAAAAGACTCAACCCCCAATCTCCACTAGACCAATTTTCACCAAAAACACCTCCTACACCCCCTCCTCAAAGCACCCCCCCCTCTCAGAGCACGTAAACACCCTCTAGACCGCGATGGAATGGCAGTCCGGGGAGTTCTGGGATTTCTGTGAGAGATTTCAGGGGGACACAAAGGACGAGAACCGGGAACTGGGAGCCGAAAGCTGCAAAGCCAACCAAGACAATGCCACAAAGGAATTATTTACTACGTGATACAACACTGAAGTCATTCCCGTATAAATGTGCTCTGGTGCTCAGTTGCCTGCCGCTGCTTTTTCGGCGATGGCTCGTTTCATATCCAGAGATGAGAGCGTGATGATCGGATATGATGGGTTGGGGGGACTGAGGGGCTATTCATAATTTATTCAGACACTTATTCCCCAACAATCAGGCTTAAGTCTCTCAACAGCAACGGAATATGCCGGATTATTCCTGTAAAATTTGCTTGGATTTTAATAAAGCCAAAATCATTTAATCCGGGTCTCGATATTTTCAAGTTTTTACAATCAATATTACATAATTATTAATATAAAAATATTAATAGAACGGATTCATATATTTAAAATTTGTTTTTATTTATTTTGTGAACTAATACTAAACAATTTTGAATACAAGAAACCGTTCTGTAAATAACAACATTTGAATTGCTTTGCTAGGAATTCTTTAAACTAATATCGGTGGCAGATATTCTTCTTTAAAATTCATATTTTCCATTTCCAACTTTCTGTTAATTTCCTGCAGGCGTTAGCTATAATTTAATTTGATGATTGACTAAAATAATTTCAAATGAAGTGTGAAGTACATATATTTACCAAAAAAAATAAACAAGATTCTCTTTCTCTTGATTATGCAAATACCTTTAACGACATTTTGATTAGTTGACTCATTCGGATTTTATTATAATTTCTTTAGCACAGAGTGAAATTCATTCAAAGCACACTTTAATCGTATTTTTGCTTTTTATTGCTTCTCTAAAGCCTTACTAAAATCGTTTCTTAATTGAGTGTCAACTACATAAAAAGTTTCTCGGCTTTTTGGCTTCTAACTAAATCGAGCTTATTTTTCTGAAGGCTATTGATGTAGCAATATTTATTCTAAAAGATTTTGCTTGTATGCAAATTTTTGTGGATTTGATTGACTTTTGTTTTTTGATTGAAAGTTTATTGTTCTCATTTTGTGTTAACTGTTGACTACAGACTACATTTGAATTGTTCTTTAATTGAAAATCCTGTAGGGAATAAATCTGCGAAAGTAGTGGCCTATTTATTATTGATTTTATATTGAATTACTCAATTTAAAATATATTTTACATAAAAATTTTAGTTAATAAGCTTTTTTATACTCAACATAAAGTACTTCCCTAATGACTCCCTCTAAATGTTGATTAAATTTGCATCAGAAGTTTATTTTCCTGTACAAAATGAAGCCATTACTTCCAAGTTATATTAAATGTAATACTTTCTCAAGTTCCTGCCATCGGTCATTAACTCCAACCTTGGCTCGCATAAGGCATTAAGGCTCCAATCACGCTGCCATCCTTAGCCCGGCCCTCGAGTGCTGAAGGGAGTGAAAGTGCTATTAATACATAAAGAAAGCATTTCTCACCCATAAGCACAGAAAGGCCATCGCCATCGCCATCGTCATCCTCATTCCCATTGCCATTGCCATGACTATAGCTGGAGCTGGAGCTGGAGAGCTGGAGGTAAAGCTATACCCACAGCTATCTGGCGGATCGGGGCGAACGCCGAACGGCGCATTAAGCAAACGACCGCGGCGAACGTTTTTGTAGCCGGCCAGCTGCAGAAGCGCAATAATAAAATTTTCCCGCAGCGAAGCCAAGGCAGGCGGAGAGCGGGAAATTGGCTTTAAGATGAGCTGTGGAAAACGGACGCCAGCGAAAAAATCGTAGCAGTTAAAACAGTAACAGTAACAGAGAGCAAGAGAGTGGAAAGCCGGGCCGCCTAATCAGCTGTGCGCACGCTAAGTAAGTTTATTAGACTATTATTTTGAATTGGTTTTCCTCTGCTTTCCCCTAGCTTCTTCTTCTCTGTTTTTTGGCCCATTGTCTGTTTGCCGGTCCACTGCATCTGGTTGTAAGCTGAGATCCACAGCTCCAGCATCCTTAACAGAAACCCCATTGTTTGTCTGCTGCATTCAGTGAGAAAATTGCACTCAGGAAATGAAATGTTCTATAGAACTTGTATACAAGTTCCGGAGGTATTATAAAAATAATGATTTATGTTTATATGCATTCAGCGGAAAATTGTAAGCTTCTTATTCAAAACTCTTATGCAGGAAAACCAAAAACCAACTATTTTTGTTAGTGTACAGTAGATTTGGGCGAAAGGAAGTTCAGCTTAAAATGCTGCCCATCTTCATTGTGAACTCTGTCAGTGTTGAATAACAAAGCGAAGAAACGCTGCAAGAATTCCAACCATAAAATATTCGCATATGGCGGAACTGGCCGAGAACAGTGAAAAATTTATCACATTTGTGACCTCTTTTTGTGGGACAATCCAAAAGAATCGCCAGCAAAAAACGCACATTTCTCTGGGGGCGCCAACAATTTCCCCAAGAAGACCATTGAACCCGAAGCTATAAAAAAATTCACCAAAATATTCGGCGATCACGCAAAAAGTGTACACATGTACATGTATGAGCATATGTACGTATGGCTGCGGAAGTGATGTAAATTGTCGGAATTTGCGGACAAACTGTCGCAATTTTTTTGTGACAGCTCTTCAGCTAACGAAGTCAGTGTTGCATAACAACTAGCGCAGAATTGGCGAACAGAAACTTAATGCCTTTCAATAAAAAAAAAGCCAGGAATTGATACCCCTTTTTGGGCCAATAAACATGAAGAGGTCTTCTTTCAGAGATGAAAAATGTTTTAATATTTATTTTTAATAGCGTAAAGGTGAAAGATACCAAGAAAAACACAGACATCAAAATGGTAAACTATAATTAAAGATTCAATAACAAGTTGGCTTAAAATAAAAATAAAAAAGCTTTAGCTTTTATTTTTAACAAAACATATTTAATAATTCCAGACTTACAAGCCATAAACATTTCATGATATTTATTTAGTTGCTAGTTAACATTTATTATATAATTATCTTTGCAATTAAATGTA
This sequence comes from Drosophila tani, assembly GCA_008042535.1. Lineage (NCBI taxonomy): Eukaryota > Metazoa > Arthropoda > Insecta > Diptera > Drosophilidae > Drosophila > Drosophila tani. The sequence goes on along the minus strand of VNJO01008623.1, from coordinate 59,069 downwards.
TATATTTTTGTTTCTAAAAGTTATGTCCATATTTATCAACATGAAGTCAATTATTAATTATCAACATTGGAAAATTTAACATTTGGAAAATTAAATTTAAAAAAATACATTTTTACGCATTTTTACTGATCCACCCTACCCTACATTTTTAACGTAGCTGTACCTGGTCACAAGCACCCAACATTCGAGCCTAGATACTTGGCAATCAGCAAGGAGAAGCGAACAAATGCTGGGATCCAGTTAACCCATCGAATGCGTTTGTCAACCAAGGCCGTTAAGGGAAATAAACACGAACACTTTCGCCCATATAGACGGCCACTTGTCAGTTCTAATTGACAATAGAAACCGAAACTGGCAGAAGGGGCAGAATAAGAAGGAGAAAAGTGAGTGAAATTGGGATAAGCCTGGGAAAGTGAGTGGCGAGTGGGCGGAGGGAGAGGCTTTTATCAAATCTCCGCCTCGGGGGCACGAGGACAGGGCGACCCTTGTTGAAACTCAATCAAACGCCCACGTATTCGGTGAAAAGTTCAAACAATGAAGTTGCTGCCACTTTCGAGCACCGAAAGTGTGCTGCTGATTCTGATACTAAAGGCCGATGGTGATGACGATGCGAATGCTAAGGCAACCGCCACTGCTGGCCCCCGTCAGTTAAATAGACAATTTTGCACACAAATCCATTTAATCTAGAGATAAATAACATTTAGGGCTGGGCTCAACAGCCCGCCCGCTTTGTATCCGAGACCAATACGGACAGTGCACAAAAATATGTGTAGAATATATTTTAAATAATTTATTAAATTAAAAAAATTGTACTTTCTGTATTGCCGAAATTAATATTAAGGTAAATGTGCATATAATATATGTTGGATTGTAATAAAGTAATTAATGAAGCTACAAATGATTATCTTGGAGAAGTGTAAACTCCATTTATCTAAGTGTTTAGATTTTTCAAAGATAAATTAAAACAGATTTAGTTTTAAATTTCTTACTTCCCAAATAAAACCATTTTTTCGGAGTGTGCACCCAGAAAAACCCCAAAAAGAGGTTCCTACTTTTCGGGGGCACTTAACGCACCCGGAAAATTCTTACGCAGCAACCTAATGATTCCCCTGCAGATCCTGTGGTCCGCCCACAAAATGGTTGGCAAGGACCTTCGGCTCCATTGCGTTTCCGCTTCCTGTTCCTTCCGCATCCGCACTCACATCCGCTCGCATCGATTTGTGTGAGGCGGCAATAAAATCCACTGTGATTAGGTTAAAACTGTTGACTTTCGAACAGGGCTCTCTCCGTCTGTTCGTTCGTTCGGTCTGCTGATGTTTTGCCTTTCCAACGGGAGGACGAATCAAAGTGGTTAACCCCTCGGCACACACACGCACACACACACCCCCCTCAAATGACTGGTGGTAAATCGAAAAAGATAAAAATACCCGAATAGCATTCGACTGAAATGTGATTGTGTCGCACTTCCTCCGGTGTCTCTCGACCCTTCGCCTCCCGCTGTGTGACACTCATTTATTTAATGGTTTTAACTTCCAATTTTCCAATTGTCAGACGTGCAGCCAGCTGGCCATTAACAAGAGCAGAACGCCAGAAAAAAACACAGAGTACGGAAAGTGCTTTCGAATAGAAAGTCGATAGTTGGCCTAAGCCAACAGAGAAGGTTTTAATACCCTGCGAGTGTGGTGAAAGTGTTAATAAATAAACAACCAACCACAACAACCACAAAAACTATATTTTTTATTTTAAAATAAAATTAATCAAAAAATTTATAAAAGCTCTCACAGGAAGGTAACTTAAAGTATTTGTTGAAATTGTTGAAGAAAAGTTGAATAAGTTACAAACTTCTAAATCCATGTATTGTTTTCTGCTTTTAACGAGTTCCTGTACTTCCAACCAATTATAAAGTTTATATTTAGTTTGTCTTGTTTGGAACTCAGGAAAGAAAAAATGTGATAATTGGACAAAGATTGCTCACTTAAGGCAGAAATTGTTGTGTATTTTATTTTATGAAAACGAAACTCGAATGAAAACAGTAGCAGGTAAGGGACATCACATTAACATACTTTTTAAGTATTGTAAATTAAAATAAATTAGTGTTTAACATTATATCAGAGGTTACGCTCACTGTAATTGTAGAGAAGAAATGAAAAAATCTCTCTCTTACCGTAAAAAATATATAACAAGCTGTTGTTGCTGCTTTGCTTGAACTTTGCAGCCAAAGCGTTGACGCGAAAGCGAGAAAGAGATAGGAGCCATACGCAAAACACACATAAACGCTGAATGCAGAAGTTGGCTATCATCAGATACTGATGAGAAAGAAGTGGCAGATATTCTTGTCTTTAATAAGATTTATATTTAAACGAGATTTTGCAATTGAGGGACTTAAAGTAAATCCTCTTAAGGCTTAATCATAGCTCAAGATTAATTATAAACAAATAATTCAAGGAATTCCAATTAATTTCACACATTTAAAGTGGCATCACATTCTGAATTCATTAAGAGCCAATCATCCGCAACGGCTTCATTCAAATTTAACTTAATTAAGCCCCAAATATATGCAACAGAATACTCGCATCACCTTTTACGCATGACTCAACTCTGCAAACGCCATTTAAATGCTGACTAACGTTCACCACTTTAATTATCCATAAATTAAACTGTCGACTTTTGCTTTCGATTTGGAATGTCAATCAGTGTGGCGAACTCCCTTCTAGAGCAATTTCCAAAATGTAAATTTTACATGATTGAGCGAAGAAGGATCTCCCTGGGCAAGTGTTGAGCTTCCCAGCAAAATTAACAAACCCGACGGAACGTTCGTTATACCTTCGCGGCGCCTCACATGTCAGGGAAAATTTCGCTGATGCTACAGTTGATTTGTGCCACTAAAAGTGGAGAGAAAATCCGGAAATGGAAAAATGAACTCAAGAGCTAATGAGTTTCAAATAAATATAATATATGTGCACGTGTGTGTGCGGGGATATAAAATGCAAAATCAGACTCTACTGAGAAAGAGGAGGAAAAAAACAAATGAACAAAATGGCACACTAAAGTTTACAAATGCAAATAAGATACTAAGCAAAGTCAGCAGCAACAAATATGTCATATCGGCCCAGGCAACGGGAAAGAGACAGGCGACAGCCGACAGACAGAGATGGCTATGCTGGCGAATAGACAGATGCAAATGGGAAAGGAGATGGCAGCCAGTCACGGGGAGCGAGAGCGAGGATGGACGAGGCTGACAAGCGAAAACATTTATGAGCGCTTCGTCCGTCTGTTGTTGACTTTTACAAAAGAATTGTAGAATATTTTTTAGCAGTATGTGAGTATGCAAAATATTCCATGGCGGCTATATCTCTGCACAGGGAATATTTCTAGAAATATTTTGGCGTTCTCGGAATGCAGAGAAATCGGAAAACATTTAAAATGTTAATATACTAATTTATTGTGCGAACTAGAAAAATATTAGTTGGTCTCGTAAAAGAATACCTTTAATCACATTCATAATCATTTCTTAATCAGCATATTTCTCGGTCCAGCCTCTGCCGGCACATGCACAGAATGTGAAAACGCACCTGTGCTATAAATATGACATCTTACTGATCTAAGTTCGTTAGTTAAATTTTTTAAGAAAATCTTTTATTATTAATATAAATACCTTTAAAATATTTTTTAATTTAAATCTTAATATATTAAATATTATATTTATTTAATTATTAAACCATAGTACTTAAATTCAAAACCCACCCTAAGTCTCTTCCAAGAGCCCGCAAATATCCAAAAACTCCGCATAAAGTCTTTTAAAACCACACACCGGATTATGAAAGAATCAGGACCACATTTTCTCTCACTGTATGTGTATGGCGCACGCATACACATGTAGCTACAAGCTGTAGCTCAAACACAGGAAATGTAATTTGCATAAGAATAACACACAGACACGCCAAAGGATGGGAAAGTGGGGAAAAACAGGAGCGGGACCAGCCAGGAGGCAGGGTGGCGGGAAATCGGGGCGCAAAACCATGTGGATGTGGCTGCCAAGATATAGAGGGGCATATGGCACACATATTGAAGTGTAGTCTATATGGGCGAAATGGCTGAAGGGGTCCGAGGGGGACCGAAGTGTCCTTTAACGAGATTTGCATCTCATCATAATAATGTAAATGACGAACCGGGGCCAAACAGAGGGAAATGCAGAAAAGGGTGAGCAACATTTTCGGGCGGGCGGCTGCTGCTGCTGGCTTTAGCACAAGTTGGCCAAAAGGGTTTTCTATTAAAGGCGGGATTACATCGCGATGAGGGCCCATTCACTTTGGCTCAGCAACGCGCCGAAGCGATTCAATTAGCCTAACCGCTTTGGGTTTAAGTTTTGAATTGGATTTGGATTTTGAATGTGGATGTGGCCAGCAGCAACAGTTGAAGTTGTCTAATTTTGAGTTAAAATTCATTGTATGCCCATGGCAGAAATTAAATGGAGTTTTGACCTCCCACAAGGGGAATTTAGAAGGAGATGTGCAATTATAGGCAGATAACATCAAGTAATGTATACAGAAATGCATGTTTTGAATTAAAAACAATATTTTGTAGACCAGAAACCTATGAAAAGAGTGATATAAATACTTTAAGATTTATCTGAGAATTTACAACCTTGATTTGACCAACAATTTGTAATGTCCTACCTTTATATATACAAAATCTGTGATTTTTCGTTTCGTTTTGTATGGCATAATCAAGATTTCACAAACAGACGTCGATGGCCATTGAATAAATTGTCGAAAAAGAACACGTTTGCTGCATTTGAAGTTCAAGTTGGATATTTGTATAAGCGGTTTAAAAATGGCTGCTGTTGATGGCCAGCACTTATGTTCCCTGTACATATATAATTCAAGAATCAATATGGAAAATACAGTAAGCCGAGGAAAATCTTGAAGAAGAAACGAAAAAAAATGGAAAATCGGATTGTGAAATATATTAATGAATGAAAGGCAGGCCAAGAAACCTATTAAAATCAAATTAAATATGTAAGAAAAGGCCATTCAAGGTTACTTTTGGGTGTGGAAACTTAAAACCTAATTAAACACAATTTCTAAAGAAAAATTTTCAAAGCACCGCATCGAAACTTAGCTTTTAGCATGGATAATAAATATTATTTTACAAAATATACGAAGTACCTTTAATTTGCATTTTAATGAGAATATTATCGACTCCACCGCACTTAATAGTTGGTTTCCTAGAGCGAACCCTCAGTTTACTAACAGATTTCCGAGAGTGACTATCAACATGAAGGCGTTCCTTGTTCTTTTCGTTATTGGTGAGTCATGTGAAATTATTTTTAGGCATATAATAATATTTTTACTTTTTAAAAGCTGTAACTATTTTGGGTTTAAGCACTTCCCAAAGATGTCATAAAACTTGCACTCACCGATATGATCCACATTGTGGAATAACTGCCGAGTGCCTCGTTCCTGGACTAAATCTGTGCACTTTGGCATATAAAGCCTGCTTACTTGACCTATACCATTTGTCACGTAAGTCGGACTACAATATATTGATTTAATAACTAAGCTTACATCTATTTCGCAGCTATTACCGATGTTATGATTGGAGAGTGCGATAATTCTAAACCAATTTGCCCAGGGGGTTTCGGCATATATATTCAACGCAGCATCAGCATTAGTTAAAATGAAAAACATTTTAAAGTGATTTGAATAAATAAGTACCTTTTTGGGAAAGTTTAAAAGGAATAAAAAGGCAATTAGTATTTCTTTAGTTATCGGTGGTATTTTATAGGAACGAAGGTCGAGGGAATTCTTATATCTTACATAGGGATTGCCTTTTATTTTGGAAAACAAATTATTCAAGCAATATATTTATAATAAATAAAAAGGTGTAAATCTAAAAGCTGTATATTTTATACACATTTTTTACATAAAACTTACAAAATATATTGCTTAATAATAATATTTAATATTTTGATGAGAATAAAATTACTTCATTTTACCTAAATAAAGTTTTAGTCTGTTCGGATATCTATAGATGTGACCTACCTTGTTCTTCTTGTGATGGGTAAAATATATATTATTATTATAATCAATTAATACATTTTTATCGAGATTTAATTAATGAAATAAGTCAAATATAATTTGTATTAGAACCCAGTGTCCATGTTAAAGATCTTTAAAATATATTTATATTTTTTTCAGAGGCTAACAATGTCAACAATAAATATAAAACAAACTCGAAGACTTGCCTACTTTTGTTATATTATATAAATTAACTAAAATAAATTAAAATTTAATAAATGGTTACTACACTCCTTTCCCTTTTTGTCAATGTAAAAATTCCTTTAAATTTAAAATGCTTTCCATAGTTTCCAAAGTTTAAGGCCAGATAATCCACAATTCGTTTAATAAATCACTTTCAAAGTATCACCTTATTGATGACTATCTGTCGAGGCCAGATTTCGATTTCTGGGAAAAGGAAAATTCCTGTCTGGTTTCCGTATAAAGGGGCTCAAGTTTAAGGTTAATCCCGCATTTGTTGCCATCGATGCCATTTAAAGTATCACCTTATTGATGGTTTTTTTGATGGGGAAAATAGTTTTGCGGAGAAGCGCTGCGCTGGAAAAACCCTTTGCTTTTGGTCCGTCACCTTCGGCATGGCAATTTATTTCGCAACACTCGCCGGGCAAAGTTTTGTTTCGAGGTTTATGGGCGATGGCTTCTCCTACGAGTATAACCACTCGGGGGCCACGTCCAATATCCAACCATGCACGCAAAAGTTTGCCAAAAACTTCTCCAGAGTCTAACAAATTCAATTTGTCAGGCTTGGCGCGCCTCGGAGTGCGGCTAATCCATTTACAATTTCAAAGTAAACAAACAAAATGTATCCTCAGCTCGACGAGACATTTAGCCCCGGTTTTCAGGACGCAGAGTTTAAGCTTGGGTTTGGGTTTGAGTTTTCGTTCTCGTTTGGATTTCCAATGAAAATGCAGCGGAAACTTTGCTGCCAACAGCCAACAGCTTCAGCTGAGAGTTTATGCAGTTTTGCCTGCCTACATTTCACACTAAAAGGAAAAAGTCCAAGACACATAAATTCTAAGGAAAAAAAAAGATATAAAATATATAACAGATATAATGCTTTCTAACCAACCCACATTTTTTAATACTACTTAAGCTAACAAAATAAATATTAATTTATTTTATTTCAAAGTATTTGTATACCAAATTAAATTTAATTTAAGAATTTACCATAATAAGGCTGATTTTTTTCCAAGTGCAGGCTGAAACTGGCGACACGACACTTGAATAAAATAAAAAGTGCCATTCTTTTTCCACTTTTCGCCTTTTGCCAGAATAGACAGCTGTTTCTAGTGGGAGGCTCTCCCAAGAAGTTTACGCGCCTTTAAAGTTGCAGTTCGTGTTCTTTTATAGCTTTTATTATATGTCTTTTTTTTTGTTAGTTTTTATTTGCCCCTGAAACGGCCCAAACAAAAGGGAAAACTGTGTGGCAGAAGCTAAAGCTTTGCGTTGTCAGTGCAAAATTACTTATTCAGTGGGCGTGGTCCCCGGGCAGCCCGCATTTTAGTTGGAATTGGTTTTTAAGGCTTAAGTTCTTAAGTCTTCAAAATCCAATTTAAGCCCTGATTTATGAGTTGTGAAATGGGGAATTTATGAAAACTAAAAGTTGAACTTGGACGCTAGATTCGGTTAATAGTTGAGTTGATTAAATTGTTTCTGTTAGGCATTTAAATCGACAATTAAAATTGTTCATAGTTCAAGTGCTTCCAATTGGTCATTCAAATAATACGCATAGGAACCCTGGGGACACGTTTCCTTTTTGATTGTCGGAATAATGCGACTTAAATAAACTTTTGCCCACATAATTGTTTCCTTCGGGTTGTCAAACATGAAATTAAAGTTGCCTAAGATCAAGTGGGGAATTTGTCACCTAAAAAAGACCCAAACTCCTAATGGGATTTCTCAAGTTGATTAAATATAATTTGAGTTGGTTACTTGAAGCAAATAGTTTTAATTAGGATCAACACTTCATATGACTCTAATGGGACTATGCCCTCTATGAAGTTAAGCTAAAATACTGATGTTACTGATGTTTCGTCATCAGTATCCATTAAACTTAGGAAGCTAATAAAAATGTATTTTATTTAGAAAATTACAGGTTGCAACCTTAACTCACTCAAAAACAAAGAGTATTCGCCTAACGAAGGGCTCACCTCCGCTACAAAGCGGTCAATTAAATAACGCGCATACGCCCCGTGAACCGGATTTCCTCTTAACCTGAATTTAATTAAATATGGCCAAGCATTTAATACTCTCTCGGCTCGCCACTTTAAGTGTGTATTTAAATAAGAGCCTTCAATCGCTTATAGTTTAAGTGAGGAAACGGAAAAGGCCTCGTGGGCTGTAGCAAATTGGTCAACTATATAACGCGCATACGCCCCATGGACACGTTTCCTTTTGAATTGCCGTGGAGTTTACCTGAAAATTAAATTCGAGGATTTTGCATCCAGGCAAGGAATCTATATATAGCTATATATACCGGAGGTTATATACCTGTATATCGCCCCTGTTTGTGTGCGTGTACGTTCGTGTAACGCCAACGGCGGCAATTTCTTGTACAACAATTTGTGAGTCTGCTGCGCTCAGCACTCACGTAATGAGCATAAACTACAGGCACAAAAAGGCCAACACCCACTCACACCCACACCCATACCCATACCCATAGCCATATACAGGCTGGCAAAGATGGCTAAGAGAATATCGCGCTGCCGTGCACATAATTGGTGCAAAAAGTTTGAAAATTATCACGGAAGCAAAGTCGAAACACGTACATACATCACCGTCAGCGGACGCGAGATGGCATAATGTTAGAAGGCACTTCCCCAGCTCTTGCACTTTGGAAAAACTTAGGGTTATGCCTTCAGCTTCCATTAATTCTGAGTATTAAGATTGAGATCAGGACTTTATGGTATATAATGTGGAGCCTTTGGATTTCTAAGCTGAATAAAACAATAATTAAGAATTGCCTATGTCTGATGGTAAACTAAATAAGCTTGCCTTTAATATATAATACATTAAAAACTTGATAAGAAATGTATCACAAAATTTGAAAAACATGTCAGTATTTAAAATATCAACATTTACTAATAATATTTAATATAAAATAAAGTTTTTAAAATATTTTTAAGATTAACTAAAAAGATTAGTTTGCTGTATTCGAGACACAATATTTTTAAATCTAATTCTTCCTTTGCCTGTTTTTTTTTCATTTTTTCTTCTATATGTAAGTATGAAGTAAATTTTATTTGTGTATCCGCTCCGTACTCCTACTTTTTTAGGCCCTTTTATGGCGGAACACCTTGTGACCCGGGCTGAGCCTTAAATAAGCACCGCCCGGAGCCGGGTTCGGTTCGCCTTTGGGCAGCCAGCGGCCAAAATTTATTGAAGCGAAGGCGACTGTCCTAATCCCCGACCCTAATTACTCATAGAGCCCGTAGGTTACAGACCTCGTCCAACAATTACATCCGTGGCTCGTGTTCAGTCTTATCCCCCAAAAATAAAAACGTAAAAAAAAACACCCAAGCGGAAAGGCGGAAAATGTTTCACTTTGTGTTAAACTGAAGAGTTTCCGCTTTTGGTGTTTTTTTGGGCAAGCAATTAGCCGGGCCATAGTGATTAAAAAGTGGAAATGCTAGAAGTCGAGTTGATTACACGCCGATTACAATCACCCCACGATGGGCAGCATTGGCGGTAGCTTAACAGGAAATGGTAAGCACTCAAAATGTATAAATAACTGACCAACACTGTTTATTTTTTGACAAGTTTGAGTGGCAAATGATTAATTACTTTATTTAAAGTTAGATAATTCTTAAATTAAATGATCATTTTAGAATGATGAATTTTAAAATGGGTATTTTACATGAATACATGTACTCCAAAAAATGTATAAACATAATACTTTTAGAAATTTAATACATAAGTAAGTATATCTCATAATATACAATTATTTTTAATCAATTCATATTCCCCAAAGGCATGTCGCTTTTAACACAACTAATGCAGAATCAGTCTCCTCATTTTTCCGCAGGCAAAATGTGAAAGAAATTAAATTCAAATGAAACATCATGAGAGATAAAATAAAATTCCATTATGATATCTGGTTTCAATCGCTACCCCAGTATTCCACCAGAAATGTGGGAAAATTAATTAATTTGCAACCTTTTCCCAGGTCAGCTCGCACACACTCACGGCAAAAAGTTTCATTTGGTTTTTGTTGTTTTGCCCCAAAGAGATGTTGATTCACATTTAATTTAGTGTAAAAAGCAAGTTCTTTTTCATTATATTTTATGTTTACCAACTAATAAAAAGCAAAACGTTTCACTTTACACCGAAACTGTGAAAGACTTTGAGCCCCCATGGGCGACTCGGAATTACACTGGCCTGCAGGAGTCCCATTAAGTGTGTGTGTGTGTTGGGAGTGGGTGTGTGCCGGCCATTAAAAAGTTTTCCCCTTTTCCCAAGCTCACGGTGCCGCGCGAGGAGAGTCCTGCTGCCAGAACTTGGTTACTGGTCCTGGTCCTACTGCTCTTGCTCTTGGACCTGGTTCTGGTATGGATTCAGATACAGGTTCCAGTTCTAGTGGTGCTGCCATTGGCACCTGTGTGTTGCCAGTGGCCGGGTGCAGCTGAAAATACGTTTGCATATGAATTTTTCAAAATGTTTTTTGCACTGACCTCGTTTACGGGTCAGAGCGGCTATGAAAAGTTTGCCGTGCAAACTAAATTGCCGTTTGCAACTGGAGGAGGAAGGAAGACACGGTCTCCGGCTTCGGCTTTTTTCTTTCTCTCTATATTTTTTTTTTTACATTCCCTATTTTTTTTGTTTTTTGTGTTGTGAGTAGTACTCCGCTCAACCCACTTCTCCTCTTTTTTTTAGTTTACACCGGCGGTGCAGCATATTGAAATGCGATTACAGGGCTCTGCCCTGGTGGCTGGTGGATTCATGTTCATTAAACATGCATAAACACACACACAGAGGCAACACCCACTTATACAGGCGCCAAAGAGAGCGAGCTGGAGGAGAGGCTGAAGGACGGAGATAGCGGGCTTTAGCACAGGCAAAAGAATTTGGGGAATTTTCTTAATAAAATACAGAGATATTTATGTAGAACATTTTATCTTCTTTTATTTATCACCTTGTTGAATAAAATTTTACCAAGACCTGAGCTTAAAATAATGATACAATGATTGAATTATTTAAAATGGTTCAATATAATGTTGCAATAATTGTCTTATTTAAAAATATAATGTTATAATGATTTTCTTATTTAATCTCTCTTTAAATTTTTAAATACGAACAAAATAAAATGTTTACCGATATGATTGCTACCAAAGAAATTAATGCAAAATGAAATTGTAAGCAAATTAATTTTTGTAAGTGCAGGGAATTGCAGAGCTCGTAAAAGCTGTAACATTTCGGAAGCAGCTGTCCCCAGGCACATGTAAACAGTTTAAATTTTCAAAGCGATGTGCTAATTTTAAATCAATTACATGACGTGACGGCGACACTTTCCCTCCATCTTTAAATTCCAGATGCTGGCATTGAAATTTTGTCAGCGTCGGGACAATAGACGACTGTGTAATCGCAATCGAAAATGCGTACAAGTCAGAAATGTTTTTTGGCAACAGTTGGCGTTAAAAGTTTGTGCCTGTCGTCGAGAGTGGATTTACTCATGGCAGAAAGTTGTGGCCAATGCCAATACCAATACGAATACGAAAATACCAAGGCCCCAAGCGAAGCCCTCAATTCATTTTACAAGCATTTTCGGCACACAGAAAGAAAAAGTATTATGGAAAGATTAAATATTTAATTAACAAAGTTTATTATTATAAAAACTTTATATTCTTTTAAAACCTACACTGGAATTGTTTGTTATTTAATAACTTACTCTTGTTACATTTAAATATCAGCTAAGTAAGGGCACCAATGGATTCTAAAGAAAAGGATGTCGTGCTTTCCAAACAATTTTATTTTCAAATTGCCCTCAATGCCATCAAAAAACTTTAGATAATTATTATTTTTAATTATTAAGTTAAACTAGTTAGACATCAAGTCAGCAAGAAGTTATTTTAATTATATGTATTTAAAACCAAAAATGGCCTATATTCCTCTTCCTATTATACTCCAAACTTTTGTTAACAAAAATCACAATAATTGTTATAAAACCTCTCAATGCGCAGAGGGAGACAATAGCCTTGATTTTTCCCCTGTGCATCAAGTGTAAAATGTCGTTTGGGGAAAGAAGAGACAAAAAATATATAGGCATGGGGAAAAGTTTCCTTAGTGCTACATTTGGCGACACAGAAAACTGCCAAATTGAAGGCATCTGCCTTGTGGTTCGGTGGGTTGGTGGTTTCAGATGGTTTCAGATGGTTTCGGATGCTTTCCCCACTCAGATGAGGTGGACTTAGCTCCGCATGCCTTCATGCCCCCTACCCGGTACTTTCTCGGTGCTTTGAAGCCTCCACACATAAGTTTCCAAAGGCGGCAAAGGAAATGGAAAATGCGGTGGCCGGGCTGAAGAGAAAGCAACAGTTTTTCGTGCACTGCAAAAATTCAAGGAATTGTGGGGGCGGGACCTAAAATCGAAAGCTGTTTAGCAGCAAGAACAAGCACTATTTGTTAGTGGAAAGTTTCATAAGAATTCGGCAAAACACAACAGAGAGGGCGAGAATTCGCTGCAAGGCAATTCATGGGAAATTTATTGAAAATGTAAATTAAGTTGAACCGACTAGAGCTTACAATTTGAAAATGTAAGGAAAACTAAAGGCAACTACTTGAATAAATCAAGGCATTTTCAGGGATTTTATACAACAACCAAAAATAACTAATAAATATTTGAGTAAGCAAGCGATTTTGTAAAGTTTATTACTTAAGAATTTAATTCCGAACAGCTGTGCCTTTTCATTTAAATTTTATTGTTATATCTTTGGATAATAGACTAAAAATGTTTATAAACTTAAAGAGTTTAAAAGGAAGCAAAGAATGTTAAATCTTATAACTAAACAGTTTTCTCCTTAAGAAAATGATAAAGAAAGTAACAAAAAACATTTATTAACTCTAACTGCATTCAGTTGATGTATAAACTGTCAATAAGGAAAGCGCCAGATCCAAAGTTGACCAAAAATACAATGGACATTTTCGTATGCTCCAAAAGAAACCAAATCGTTTGGAAGAATATTATTGTAATGTCAAGCATTACATTATACCCACATTCATAAACTATTTTTGCTTCATTGAGTTTCCTTTGCAGCCGCTTAAAACGAATCCTCTCAAAGTGTAGATATGTTTTTATGCCTGGCAACTTATACACATATACATTCATATAGTATAAGATTCAACAGGCCCACATTTTCCCATTATCCCCTTTCCTTTCCCGTTGCTTCTCTCTTTTTATTTGACTTAAATAAATACATTCAAGTGAATATGGCGGTGGGTGTCTGTGCGACGTTCTTTATGGTAAAAAGTTCGGGACGTCAAGTCGAGTCGAGTAAATATATGTGTTTGTTCAGACACACAAGTACGTATATGTACATAATTTAGTGAACTTGAAACTTGCCTCCTGGTCGTCGTCGAGTGGGATATATATTTGTATATCGGATGTAAGGGAGCTGGCCGAATTGTCGCCCCCCACTCCAAAATAAGGACGGGGCCAAAAACGTAAGGCAAGCAAGGAGATTTCAAGCTAAGTAATTTATACCGGCACGTACAGTGGTTGAAGTGCTGGATTTTCCATCTTAATACTATCTAGTTTAACCAATATTAATAGCTTCGTTTCGGCATCAAGCGATATTAAATCCAACCAATTAAGCCGGCAACTATTATTCATGAATTAAACAAAAAGTTGGCACACAACAAAAGGTATTGTATCCGCCTCGTTGGACTTGTGTACTCGATGAAATTTTAATTAAAATTTGTCCAACTATGGAATAAACATTTTAAGCCAATTTAATGAGGCGATTGCATAAAACATTTAAAGACCTTTATTTACTAAAAAATACAGCATAATAAATAGATAAGTTGTTCGTGAATTATGAATAAAGAGAGTATTTAAATTAAGAATGATTAGTGTAAACTACTTTGAATAAATACTGAATTTTTAAAGCATGAAATATTTTTATATTTAAGTTGAACTCTGACTTTAATATTAAATCAAGGAAAATATCAAAAACTCCATAAAATGGCACAACAAAATTATTCAGACAAATGTGAGTAAGCACAGAAATTTCTTATTAATTATATATATGCATTAATTATTTTGTAAACTCCCAAACCCATTTATGAGAGACCACTGTACTTTTGTATATATGTCTGTATGCGAACAAACACATAAAAAGCAATGCAATATATGCGTGTATATGTGCCCGACAGCCCAGCATTACCAAGAAAAGCAGTATCAGCTTATTAAAGATTTAAAAAAAATGTTCCATGCAATGCAAGGGGAGAGCAGGAAATTGATATGCACTTACCGGTCACACGGATTCCAGGGGAAAAAGCAGGAAAATAAAAATATAGCCAAATAAGAAGTAAGAAGACCGAAACACACGAAGAACAAGGAGGGAGCGCAACAGTAGCGCGGCAGCTGTAAAGTATGCTAAGAATAACACAGTAAATTCCGCTGGCTAAAGGTAAACTCTAAATAGCTATGTATATGCACACACACTGCGAAAATCTGTACACAAAAGTCATAATAAATATATATATAATCATAAATCATAACTTAGTATTCGCAAATTAATATTATTATGAAGTTGAAATAAAATATTGGAATAAAAGAATGCATTAAAATAATGAAATTCTCACAATTTTTTCTAAAAGTGCACTATAGAAGATGAAGATCGAATTAAAAAGAGAGCTAAAAGGAGAACAAGATAGTGGGATGGAAGCTTTCCTTTTTTCCCTTTTTGTTTAGCCAGCTGTGTGGCAAATTGAAAGATAATAACGAAGAAGGAACAGGACACGGGAAAACAGGTGCATGGAGTGGCCGAAATGAAGCTCACAAATACCAAGTTACCAAAGAAAATCAATTTTCTTCACTCTCCCCACATCAATCACACACGGACTCTGATTGAAAGCAAATCGCAGGTAAACAAGGAATAATGACGAGGAGGTGTAATCGATACTTCTGTTTCTTAAGCACTCCTTCGAGAAATTAATTAAAACTGTCAAGTCATTCAATACCAAATCAATCAATTTATTTTTTGACAACCAGAAGCATATTTTATGGGAATTTAATATCATTAAAACAATATTAATTACAGTCTATGTACTTGCCTCAATTTACTGAGGCGGTAAGCTTTAAAAGCTGAACAATTATAATTATTACGAACTCACTGTTATTTTGTTTGCTTAATAAAGAAACCTCCATAAATTATTTAATTTTTATTTTTATTAATCAAGAAAATATTAAATATTTTAGCATTTTCTGATAAAAAATAAATATACATAGTTTTAGAAATTAAATCAAAAAGCTTTTCTTATCTGTAAAATTAAAAAGTTACTCCACCCTTGTGGCCTCAAAACATGGTATAAAAACTAATTTTTTTCTGAAGATCCTATAAGTCAAATTGAAAAGTTTAAATATTGTACAAGTAGAACAATCTTATGGTAATAAAAAAAAACAACAACAAAATTTTCAAAAAATATCAAAATGGCGGAGATGTGAGTCATTTTAAAAATTAAGGAATATTTAAAATAGAACAAACAACAATAGTAAACGAAAATAAAGATAATATAAGTATGAAACAAAAACACAAAATAAAATATATAAAAAAATAATATAGAAATAAGTTAACGAAATCAAAATGTCAGTAAAATATTTATAAGTAAATTGTTAGATTAAGAAATATTATTTAAAACAAACTCATAATATGTGTATCCATTTTGATTAGTGCAATAAATATAAGTTTACTCTTGTCGCACTAGGATATTAAGAAATAAATAAATAAAAAATAAATAAGTAGGACAATTATGTAGAGAAATAATATTAATAAGCTTACAATAATCTAACAATCCAAATTTACGCAAAACCGTTCCGTGTACATATATATCTCTCTCCATTTTACATCTAAAATCATAACGGTATTTGTAATTTGCAGGCCACACACTTGTGTGGTGTCCACATGAGTGTGTGTGCGGGTTTCGTACTTTGCCGAAAAATTTACCGTTGTGTCCACTTCCATTCCACAACCGCAGAGCCACAGCAATTTCGAAAAACTTTTGCCATACACGCATTAAATTACAAGGCCAATTTAATTTTACAACACTTATCAAACGCTTCACGCAACATAAAACAGTCGGACCCTAAATATTGAAAAATTAGAAGTAGAAGCGGAATAAAATAGAACTAGAGTGTTTGCCATTCGCACTGAATAGGAAATGCCATTGTGGCGACTGGCCAACTTTTGACTGATAGATTGGGCGGGAGTTTTGAATTGGAAACTTGTTGATAAGCCACGAGGGAATACAAGAAAAAAGGACTTAAGCCTCCTCCAAGATTCTAATATAAGTTCTAATTAATGAAACGTTTAATACAATTTCATAAACGAAGAATGGGTAAAGTCCGAGAGTTCTCTATCGCTTTCAACTAGCGTCTATGATATTTAAAAATACATTTATTTAAAAAGTTCAATTAAGTTAAATAGATTTTAAAAAAGGGCTCATTTTTGGTTTTGTAACTTTGATCTTATAAATGCGACGTAATAGATTTCTGATAACATTTTTAAAACTTTTAATTTTCAATGATTGTATAAAGAGGGAGCATAATAATTTTTATGATTCTCATTACCGATCTTTTTTTTTTTTACATTTCCCAATATTTTTATTTTATTTCATTTAATTTTATTTTGTATTATGTTAGAATAGGTAAAAAGACTAAGACTAACGTATAGACTTATAGTACAAGCTGCCAGGGCCATCAATTATCCCAACATTTTATTTTTTTCAATTTTAAAACTAATCTTGTAATTTTTGTACTTTTAATATTTTATTGTGGTTATTGCAAACTTTAGATAATATTGCAATTTTAAGGAGTTTTCATATAATTCAGTATTGAAATAATACATTTAGTTGCCTATTTTGAAGATTCTTGAGAACATAAAACATTTCTGAGATTTCTTATTACTAATATTTACGACATACGATTCGTAAAAAAAATAGCTGCCAACTTTGATTGGATTAACGAACTATCGGCCGGCTGTGGTAATTTTACTAGGGACCGGACCCGCCGAACGTTTTAATACGATTTTGAAATTCTCACTAACCGTATAATCCTCCTTGAATACAACTACTAGATTTAGTTCAAAGTCTGAAAAGGGAATAATAAATGAATAATATTATATATTATTTTAATAGAGAATATTACCGATCTTAAAGTTCTTGGTGAGCAGCGTGGGACATGTGAACAACCTGGGCAGAACCATATAGATGGGTAGCTCCAGCTTGGGCAGTACATTGCCATCAGCTATTTGTATTGTCTGGATTTCGGTGGCATCCTTGGAGTAGCCCTCATCGCATCCGCATGTTTCCACGCGAACCAATTGCATTTCAATGGATTTAATTGCCGCCTCCGTATGCTGGACCGTAATGCTACCGGTGATTGGGGTTGTCACACAGAACTCACTCCGTTCTAGACGGCCTGTTATGAGGAATCGCGGCATGGATAGTCTCTCCTTGGCGGTGGCATTCTTTTGCAACGAATCCGGGCTCAGACTGAAGGGCACCGCCTTCAAGGACTCCTCCCCGAGGGCAACCGGCTTGTACTGCACGCAAAACTGTTGAATTCTGGTCATGGACTTGCCCAAGAAATTTCGCTTCACCGTGCAATTAAGCTGGTAGTTGACGTTGATGAAAACACCGTGATAGGTTTCGTACAGCATTTTTGGTTCCTTTTTGCAAACCAAAGGCAGCTCGAAGTGGAATTCCGAGCGGCCAGCACTCAGTTTTCCGGGCGCCGATAGCTCCAGGCTATTTTGTAAAAGATTGATGGGCTTCACAGAGTTGTAGAAGGCGTCGAACAGTCCCACGGTCTTGCTGCTCAGCTGCAGATTAACGATCCCCTCCAGATATAGCATAATGCCTTCGTGTTTCGTCTCCTGCGAGCACTGAAACTGCACGCAGCCCAGCAGCATGTCCTGCGAAAGATAAAGTAATTCATAAAAAAAGGCTTATGAAATCCTTATTCACTTACATTTTCATAATAGACCTTATTTTCTCGTTTCAGTTTAATTTCAAAAAGTAAGGAACTCATTTTATTATTTGTTATTCCCTACAGCTGGGATAAAATCGATTACAACATCGATACTATCGATTCGTTTGGTTTATAGAAGCCATAACAGCTGATTCGCCCTCAACTGATCTGGCAGCCCTGGCATAAGCTGTTTGCCAAGTTGACAGCCCCACATCACAAAACCAAAACAAACGAATTTTTATATAAGTTTCATTTTAATTATTTTGTAAATACAAATGCCGCGCAACCAGAATGCTGAAAGGGATAATCCTTGCCTTAAGGTCTGCTCAATATGTACAGCTTGACTTAATCTCTAACAATTTGTTAAAAACAGGAACAAGAGCTTTCATTCAAATGTCTTAACAAAAACAATTTTGACCACGACAAGTGCGAAATTTATTTCGCCAATTACAACAATTGCAAGGAGTTCTGGGTGAGTTCTTCAATAAAACTACATGTATTCTGAACCAAAATCTCATATTTCAATAGAACAAAATTAAAAGCGAACGAAGAGCAAAGGGAATAGCCCCCTACTTGCCGCCGGTTGAGGAGCGAGATGCCATAAAGGCCGAGCATATGAAGGGAAAACCTACTCAGAGCTGATATACTTCGTCAATTGGTAACTCTTTGCTTATAATATCATTAAAGGTCATGGATATAAACATTCAATGTAAATAAATCTGTTTTTTTAAAGGTACATCAATGCAAATCTCTTCAAGAAACCAAACTTTAAAAATTATAAATAAACATCTTTATATCAATTGCACATAACAAATTTTAGCTGTGTATACTATCTGCTCCCACCACTTTTAGAGCGGGCATTGCCTCCTCCAGCATGGCCGTGGCCAATTCCAGTTCCAAAGTGGCCTTGGGATCATCTAGAATTAACAATTTCAAGCTGGGCAGTCGATACAGACAGGCCAGTCCATTAGTGGTGATATCGGTCCCCGAGAGGTCCAGCACTTCCAGATGCGAAAAGCCGCCGCCAGAGATTCTGTCCAGACACCAGTCGTCGAAGGTTTTAACGTTGTGCATGGAGAGGAACTTTAGAGAATCCAGGCATCGAAGGTTCTCCAATCCCTCGTAATACAGGACCATGTTATCACACCTCAAGGCCTCCACTTTATAGCCGGGATCGAACTTGTTGGGCAGGTTGAATTCGCCGTCCTCGGTGGCCCGGTGCCAGCGGGGATCGTTGAGGAACTTGGCTGCGCCTCCGCGGTACAGAATGAAATGTGCGGCTGCCAATTCGGCGCCAAGGATCTTGTGTCTTTCCGGGATGAACTGTTGCATGTGTCGCTCGATACGCTCCTGCCGATTGTCCCACCATTGACGCATGCTTCTGGGACTCAGGTCGATGGGCCTCTGCATCATCACTATGAAATCGGATGTCTGCTCGGAGTTGGAGAACAGTTTCAGCTTGCTGTTCCAATCCTCCGGCCGGTCTCCGATCGGAGTCCTCCACTTTAGTTTTTGCTTGTCGGAGGCCAGTTCCGCCCGAATCCTCTTTACTGTTGCACTGACTTCCTCCTCGCCATGCTGGGCTTGGTTTGTGGGTACCGTGGAGGCCAGCCGGCTGCCACATCGCCCCCAAAAGGGCAATCCACGCGACAGGCGCTGCAACATGCTTAAAATTGGAATTCGTAAATAAATTTGGAGTAGGTGCTAGACTAGAGATGTGCACGTTACATGACCACTCTCGTGACTCACGTGAGGGTTATATCGGTATTACTTTTATTATTATTAAAATAAATATATATAGCAAGATGACTGTGCTCTAAAATATAATAAAAGTTTATCTGTTTCTTTTGATAAAATCATTTTTTAATTTAATCTTAACGATTTATCTGTCCCTTGATTTCAACATTTTCGTGCGTGAGTTGTCAGGAATGTGTAGGATCGCAGCAGCTGATACATCAGCTGTTAGACGTTTCGTGCCGAGTTGGCATCCCCAAGCCAATGCGACGCCATTTTCCTTTTGCGTGCGCTGTCAAACGCTGATTTTTTTTTCCACATTTTCACCACAATCGCAAGGAGACGACTTTTCCTGAAGCAAAAATCCGCGATACCACCGAATAACCAAGAGAAAACCGAATAGATGCGGATTAAGCACCATCCAAACTATTGAACCCAACGGGAGCGAGGCGAACGCCGCGTAAATCCGCTGAAAATTACGTGAATCAGCGCACGGAGCACCAACTGAAATTGGCACTTTAATTGGAATAAAATCCGCTTCATTATGGTCAATTCGTCTGGCAGCGAGGATGGCCAGCTCCGGAGCCCCAATGAGGGGCATTATCACAGGTGTGTATTGGTCGGGGGGTCCTGGGAAAAACTCGAGACTCGATTCTCAATATGCGATTCATGGAAAATTGTTGCTGCATACACACAAAGAGGCGTACATATACAGACGAGAGCTGGCAACGCGGCGAATTCCCGCCAAAAATCTAGCTAGATTATTGTGCCATTCCATTGGCTGGCATCTCTCGTCAAATGTACACAGGTGCCATTAAAATAATAGTAGTTAGAGGGATTAAAACTAACGTTTTAATTTTAATTTAAATCAATTTTCGTTAATAGAAAATAATGAAATACATATATTTAGTTTCTTAACTCGATTTACCAGGAGCTACCTGTTGCTGAAGGATATTGTTAAAGATCTTTACGCAAAGCCTGCTCAAAGATAAAGTTAAAAAAAAACCTAGTTTTAACCATTTGTGTTAGAAAACTACCATTTACAAAGTCAGTTCAAGGATAACTCTCACTTAAAAAGCAAGGATGGTCTCTGTCAGTACCAAAAAATATTTCCTTCCCTCAATAATATATTTTATTCAGTAAATATTATTTCTAAAAAGACGAGGATATGCTATTATTTTGAGGAAACGAAATATGTGTGTATGCAGCGTTTGGACAATGTTTTCCCCCACCATCTTTATCTGTTAACGAATTGTACATGCTAATTCTTATAATCTCGATACGATACGATTCCATTCCACCCAAAACCAAAACCCAAAATATATCCCCCAACATCCCTTTCGCGCTTGTAAATAATAATAACAAAAAACAAAAAATATATCAAAACCAAAAATACAAAATATATACCAATTTTATATGACGATTTAAAAATAATTGAATTTCCTGTACCATTTAATTGACTTGAATTTTTTCGTTGCAAATAGGCCAAAAAGTGTGTACTTGTCCCATGACCGAGGCGCGCGATGGCCAACAACAATACCTAATAATAATCATAATATAAAAAAAAACCAACAAAGCTATTATAAAAACCAAAAAAACCAAAAAACAAAAGTGATATCGAAGTCGAAGTCGAAAGAATATGTAATAGTGCAAGCAAAATATGCGATATTCGAGTTTCGCACGTCGGCAGATGGAACCGAATCTTCTTCTCAAGCCACAACCCACGCACGCAAATCCCGCCTCTGACCCGCTGGCTAATTAAATGTGTTCCGAGAACCGAGAACACCCCGAGAACATAATCGAGAGTCGAGAGAATTGAGATCCGAGATCCGATTAGCGAGTCGAACCGCACCGCACCGATCGAGATCTCCTCACACTCACATGTGCTGCTGGCGGTAAATTGTAAATCTGTAATTCAATTGATTCAAACCACACACAATACTGTATACTATCTATGCTAATGCCTCTTTCCAAGTCCTGTCTCAATGTCTTTCGTGTCTCTCTCTCTGTCTCAAAAAAAAGAAAAGATAACTCCCATTCCCAGCAGGTTGCGCAGTCAGTCAGTCGAGTCGTGTAAGTGTTTGCATTTTACAGCCCTTGGGAGTCTCACAGAGAGCTCCGAGCTAAGCTCCACGGAATAGTTTCGCCTTAGTAGCCGCAGGATCGCAGGATCGATCCGAGATCCAGGTAAGTATACACCATTTGATTGCACTCAACAACAAGGTGGGTCGATTCTTCATTTACATTTTGTATATATACGAAACATGGCCATTCTAAGATATTTTCCCTTAGGAACCATAGATCTTTTCAAAGTGATATGAGCTTAACAGCGTCTGCATTCTTTGGGGTAAGTAAGCAGGGGAATACACATTTATTTTCCTCCTTCTTGCCTTACCAAAAAAAAGGATAATATTTCCCTTCTGGGGCTCGAGCTTACGAGGGACGTTTTAAGAGGCATTACTATTTTCACACAATCCCATTAAATATTTACAAAAAATATGAAAAACCAGAGTTTAACCTTTCTACGCGTTGTCTTAAAAATATACGTATAACGAGTTTAGTATGAAATTGAATGTATACTCAATAGTATAGTTTTTATACTCTATAGTTTTAATTGTGAATTTTCGATTATTATTTTTATACGAACCTTTATCGATAATTCGATAACATATCACGCTTCTCTGTCTAAGCTTAAAAACCAGAGTTTAACTTTTCTACGCGTTGTCTTAAAAATATACACCTAACGAGATTAGTACAGAATCGAATGTATATTTAATAGTATAGTTTTTATACTCTTTATTGTGCATTTTCTAGTATTATTTTTATACGAACCTTTATCGAAAATTCGATAACATATCACGCTTCTCTGTCTAAGCTTAAAAAAAAAGAGTTTAACCTTTCTACGCGTTGTCTTAAAAATATACACTTAACGAGATTCGTATAGAATCGAATGTATATTTAATAGTATAGTTTTTATACTCTTTATTGTGATTTTTCGAGTATTATTTTTATACGAACCTTAAAAACCAGAGTTTAACCTTTCAACGCGTTGAACACTTAACGAGTTTAGTATAGAATCGAATGTATATTTAATAGTATAGTTTTTATACTCTATAGTTTTAATTGTGAATTTTCGATCATTACTTTTATAAGAACCTACATCGAAAATTCGATAACATCGCGTTTCTCTGTCAAAGTTTTTTACTCGGGAAACCTGTAATTATCTTTAAATTGTATCTATAAAAGCGACTTCTTTGACTTCTTCCCCCTATGATTTAGTCTTACACCTTGGGTATTATTTCTTAGAATGGCCTTGTGTTTAAGGAAACGCTTACAAGAGTTACCTTTAGTCAATAATCGACCCAACTAACCGTACTCGTTGCTGCTCCCGCCGGATATCAGGTACAGCCTCCGATCCTATTTGAGAGCAGCTTCGATCTCCGATTGCTTCAATTGAACTGAAACCATAACCATAATCCGCTTATGTACTGCACCATAGATTCTGTCTCTAATCTCGAAAGAATTCCAGAGGTAGCGCGCGCACACGGACTCGAGTCTTTGAGGCGCCCAAGGGCAAGTGTAAAATGTAATCATCAACAGCAACATCAACGACGACTGCAGCAACAGGCTTCAAGCAACATGGTCAGAGCAGCGCCTGGTCAACTGGGTCAAGGGTCGTCGTCAGGCATCGGTCCAGAATCATCAGCAGATGGGACTTAACCCCTCTCAAAGCATGGCACCATAATTTGTGAACCTTTCTCTCTTACTTTTAGCGCCGGCGAAGATGAGGAGCATGAGGCGGACTCCGATGCATTGTACATACAGCCACCGCAGGCGAGCAGGGACTCGGGATCCGGGTCCAGGCGTGAGAAAAAGAAACATTCCCGCGAACGGCGGCGCCACAAGGAGCGCGATGTGGATGTGGTGGTGGGAGATCATCGCTACGATTATCGGAGCCGGGAGGATCACTACCACCAGCATCACCACCGCGAAAGGGCCTCTGGCTACCCAAAACACCACTTGGGCCACAGTTACCACTACCAGCAGGCACCGCCGCCGCAGCAGCAGCAGCAACCGCTGCCGCCAGCACCCACCGTTCACTATGCTGTCCACCACCACCATCAGCATCATCACCAGCATTTAAGTGGAGCCAGAGGGGCTCCCCGTGGAGGAGGCGGCGGCGGCGGCGGCGACTACCATTCCTATCCGTCTGGCTATCACTCGAGCAGTCGGCACGGCGACTATCCCATGGAGGAGCCGCCGCCGCCGCCGCGACGGGGCGGTAAATATGCGGAGAGCAAGGATGCGGAGAGCCTAGAGCAGGATCTGCGTTCCAGGCTGTTGAAGAAGCGGCATAACTATGTCAAGGACTACGAAACGGAGGAGAACTACGAGCACCGTGGCGAGCGAGGCGAGCGGAGGGCGGAAGGCGGTCGGAAGGAGCAGCGGGAGCGGGAGCGGAGCGAACGGAGCAGGCACAAGCAGAGTCGTCGCGAGCCCGTCATCGATCTGCTGGACAGTCCCGATCCGGAGGAGCAGCAGCAACACCAACAGCAACATCAGCAGCACAAGTCGCATCGCAGCAAATGGCGCGAGGATGTGGAGATTAGCAGCCGGAGAAAGGCACCCGAGGATCCGGAGCTGTTGGCCCGCAGGGAGAAGCTCCTGGCCGCAGAGCGCGAGAGCCGGCAGCGCAAGCAGACCGCACGCGAGGAGTTGGAAGCGCGCCGAGAGCTGCTACGCGAGCGGAACGACCACGGCGATGCCCTAAGTCCAACGACAGTGGCTGCCAGCGTGACAGCTGGCTTGAACATTGTCAAGCGCAAGTCCAAGGGCGACGGAAGCTACGAGCGGGAACTTAAGCACAAGAAGCGGCGGGAGGAGGAAGTTGAGGTTATACCAGATGAAGATGACGACGACGACGACGAGGAGGAGGAGGAGAGCGAGGAGAGCGACTCGAACGCGGACGAGCCGGAGGAAGAGAGTGCAGAGAGCGGCAGCGAGTCGGGAAGTGATGAGAGCTATGCCAGCAAAAAGAAGAGCAAGCGAAAAGCCAAGCCGCGGGCGGAGAACAACGACGACGACGATGACCTGCCCTTGCCCGACAGCCCCCTGAGCGTGGGTGAGCTCTACAAGTCACCCAAGCAGCGCAAGCGTTCGCGCTCCGCCAGCTCCAAGCGGAGCAGCTCTCAGTCCAGCCGCAGCAGTCGCTCCAGATCTCGTTCCCGGAGTCGCAGCAGCCTCGACGACGAAGACATGGAGGATCGAAGAGGCGGCGGCGGCGGCGGCGACGCTTCACCCAGCAGCAGTACGCGAAGCGAGGAGCGCGGCATGGCACAGCAGCAGTTGGAAGAGAAGCAGCCGGAGGAGAAGCAGACCAAGGACAGCAGGCAGGCACAAAAGGGGCTGCTCCTCGAGGAGCAGCCGTGCGATGAGAAGGGCGTGCCGCTGCCCAACTATTATCCCGGCGTACAGGGCTGCCGCTCTGTGGAGGAATTCCAGTGCCTAAATCGCATCGAGGAGGGCACCTACGGCGTTGTCTATCGTGCCAAGGACAAGAGAACCAACGAGATTGTCGCTCTCAAGCGCCTCAAGATGGAAAAGGAGAAGGAGGGCTTTCCCATTACGTCCCTCAGGGAGATCAACACCCTGCTCAAGGGTCAGCATCCAAATATTGTGACCGTGCGCGAGATTGTCGTTGGCTCCAACATGGACAAGATCTTCATTGTGATGGACTATGTGGAGCACGACCTCAAGTCGCTGATGGAGACGATGAAGAACCGCAAGCAGAGCTTCTTTCCCGGCGAGGTAAAGTGCCTGACGCAGCAGCTGCTGAAGGCGGTGGCCCATCTCCACGACAACTGGATACTGCATCGGGACCTGAAGACCTCCAATCTCCTGCTCTCCCACAAGGGCATCCTCAAGGTGGGCGACTTTGGCCTGGCCCGCGAATACGGCTCGCCGATCAAGAAGTACACTTCGCTGGTGGTCACCCTTTGGTATCGCGCACCCGAGCTGCTCCTCTGTTCGCCCGTTTACTCCACGCCCATCGACGTCTGGTCGGTGGGCTGCATTTTCGCCGAGTTTCTGCAGATGTTGCCGCTGTTCCCGGGAAAGTCGGAGATCGATGAGCTGAACAGGATCTTTAAGGTGAGAATTTGAATATATAAATCGCATTTGCATTTATCGATAGGGAGCAGAGTCTGCTCAGCAAGCAGACTTTCTGTTTAAGTTGCGAGCTCTGATTTCTTAGGAAACCATTTCCTCTTCCTCCATTCCTCCAGGAACTGGGCACACCCAACGAGAAGATCTGGCCCGGCTACACAGAGCTGCCCGCCGTGAAGAATATGCTGTCGCAGAACTCACAGTTCACCGAATATCCCGTATCGCAGCTGCGCAAACACTTCCAGGAGAAGACCTGCGGCCTGGGGCTGTCGCTGCTGCAGGGCCTGTTGACTTATGATCCGAAACAAAGACTGACGGCCGATGCGGCCCTGAAGCACAGCTACTTTACGGAGCAGCCACTGCCCATCGAACCCGGCATGTTTCCCACCTGGCCGGCCAAGAGCGAGCTGGGCGCACGCAAGGCGCAGGCATCGTCGCCCAAACCGCCATCCGGTGGCTCGCAGTTCAAGCAGTTGGGCAGGGATGAACCCATTGCCGTTGGTCCGGGTAACAAACTCTCATCCGGCATTATTACTGGCAACAAGAAGAGTCATGGAGCTGCAGCCGGTGGTGGATCGTCGGCGAGCACGGGATTCGTGCTAAACGCAGGGCTAACGCAACGCCAACTGGCCATGGGGCCGGGCTTCAGTCTGAAGTTCTGATTTGGCGGATCATCTATATATATAGAGCGTGTGTTTTTAGCCCATTAAGATTACTATTAATTGTTATGTATAGTTTAGCGATGTAAGTAAAAAATTTCGTTTAATTGTATGTGTAAAAATATTGCTCCATATATCATTTAAAAAGCCATACAACAAAAAAGCATTCAAAGCGATCAGTGTGTTTTCATTTCATTTTGTCTTAAAGGAATATACGCGGGTGCTATAGAAATCAGTGGGGATGGGAAATACCTTAAAGAAGAAATCCCTTAAATGTGACATCCTTACAAAAATAAATCTAGACTCGAATTAAGTTTATCGAAGGTTTATGAGGCTCGGAAGTCTACCAGCTTGAAAAGGATTTGGAGGCTCGGAAGTCTACCAGCTTGAGAAGGTTTATGAGGCTCGGAAGTCTACCAGCTTGAGAAGGTTTATGAGGCTCGGAAGTCTACCAGCTTGATAAGGTTTTGGAGGTCCGAAAGTCAAGCAGGGGGGAATAGGGGGAAATATACTACGGGGATAACCAACTACAAATGTATAAATGCGGGCTGGATCAACAGATCCCGTCCCCAAAAGACTGCAGTTGGCTCCTGGATGAGTGCTACCTAAAATGTAGGCTTACCTCACCCGATCGCTGTTTTGGAAATGCTATTGAAAAGTCTGGTTATGTCACGGGCGTCACAGAAATCGCTTCCGACTTAAAATCAATTAAAAAGGCGACTAAAAGTAAGCTACAAAATGACACACCTTAAAAGGGCAATAAAACTTACAATAAATTTTGAAGCTAAATGATTATATAATAATCATATAATATTATATATATAATAATCACTAATAAGCGAATTCTGTGGCACCCCTGAAATCTTAAAGGAATGAATATCTTGTCTGCATTAATTACACTTGTTTATTTCTGGCGATTTTTTTTCAATAATATTTCGACATATCTTTTATTTAACAGTGATATTAAAACACAAGGATAATTGAAATCTTATTAAACGGCATCCAAAAGTATGCAATTCAATGTAAATATATATTTTGTAATGCTTGAGAATTCGTAGCACACTTTTGGACTCGATTTAAATTGATTTCAGTGCCACAACGATTTCCGTGGAATCCCCTGAATATTTCACAGAATTTCCTATAAGCTAATTGATAAAAAATTCATATTCATTAATAATTAATCGTCCAGGGATTAGTTTCTGCTCCTTCAACGCCACCAAATGGCCTTGCCATGTGCGCATCCATACCCGTAACTTTAAAACTTAAGACTAGGGGAAATACTCTCGCTCTATCCCTGGGAGTCCCTAAGTGGACCACAGGTAGAAGTAAGTGTTTTGCCACGTCGGAATGTAGTCCTTAATGGGACCGGCCACCATTTTTGTAATGGGCACGACTCGTGCCACAAAGTCCAGAAGGCGTTCCAGCCTGGATTTGGTGAAACTATCGTAGAACGGCGAGCGGACCAGGAAGTACATGATGTTGATGCAGCGCCGGCTCAGCTCCAGCTTCTGCTGCTTGGACATCAGGTGGCGGTGCTGGCGGTACAGATGAATACTGTATAGGTCCACGGACAACGCCACCATATACTGTTTCCAGCTACGCTGGCCGAACAAGCCCATGGCGGCCAGGTGGATCAGGGGCTTCGATATATACAGGTACTCGGCGCGCAGCAGCTCTTTTGGTATCTGTGTCTTCACAGCCTCATTGTTGTCCACATGGAGCTTGAAGTCGCGATACTGCAGCGGCGGAGCGCCTTCCACCTTGCGAATGACGCGGCCGGAACGCTTCAGCTGGAAGGTGATGGAGTGCTGCGACTCCAGGACTGAATCGCTGGCCGGCGCCTCGTCCGCCGCCGCCTTGCGCTGCTTGGTCAGAGCCCGGCGATTAAGGGAGGCGATGGGCGGCGAGGTGATAATATCCGAGGTGGAGTGCTTCAAGATAAACCAACGACCGGCCGCCTTAAAGGCCTGTATCAGTGCTATCACCAGCCACTTCCCGGTCTGCCCGAACAGCCGGCGCGCCGATATCTCGATGAAGACCTCGCTGTATTCGAGTGTCGTCAGCGTGACCTTTAGACGGTAGCAAAGTTTCGATTGCAGTCGGACCACCGAATTCCCGCCGGCATTACGTGCCCTTTGGATGATCCGATCGTTGTAGAACACCAGCATGTTGGACAGCGTATAGACCAGCTCGCTCAGCACATTCGAGGAGGATATGCGTCCTGGAATCGGTGAGGGGGGAACGTTATCTTTCGCAGATCCAGATTTATGCATGAATCCTACCTGCTATAAAGTAGGACACCCATTTGGCTGTAGTCTCGAAGTCGCCCACCACGTCCGGGTTCTTGGCCACCCAAGCCTCGTACGCGCTCAGCATTCCCTTTAGCGTGTCCATTATTGTGTCGGAAAAGGTCCGTTTGTCCCCCGGAAAAATGAAATAAAAATGAGGAAAAGCAGCTGCAGGTGGGCGGCTGTGGCGTTGTGGGGTTTTCAGAACGCGTTAGGACCTTTTAGCATGTATTGAGAAGGTGACACAAGGTACAAAAATACATTTAGGGTATTCCATCTATTATTAAATCATAAAAATTTGGTCAGCTGTTAGCCAGCTAAACAATACGTAATACATACTCATATAAAGTAAAATAAACTTGCAAACAAAATGTTTTTCCAAATAATTTATTTCAGTTCGAAATATTTGCAAATTGTGTTTTCAAAGCTTCGACCGCAGTGTAGTGTCTGAGGTATTAGCATCACGCGATCGTTTAATGATCCCATCGTTGTAATCAAGCAGAAGCTGGTAGATAATCCTGGATAGCACAACTTTACTGGAGGCTGCACCTGGAAGAGCGAGAACATTACATTACACAGGGCCCAGAAAAAACATCTTCAACTTCACCTGCTATAGAGGAAACTAATAGTATTACTATGTTCTTTAAGTTCTCAATCGCTTCCGGATTCTCGGCTATCCAAGCTTCGCAGACATTCTGAATATTCTCCAAGGTATATGTTTTCTGAAAAATGTAGCGTTTTAAGCTACCATCATGTTAGAAGCATGTGAAGATCGTTTTACCATATCTTTAGAAGGTGGTTGCAGAAGGTCGAGCAAGTTATCTTGGGAGTCCTGTGGTCGCCTGGGGATCTGAACCTTATAGTTCTTCATAAGGTGATAGATAATCTTGGACAGCTTACGAGCAGTTAATCCACGTGCTGTCAGGGCAACAAATTGTATTATTTATGGTACCACTTTAAAAATCTTGAAATTTACCAGATAAAACGAAATCCAACCATTTTGCTGTTTTTTGTAAATCACCAATCGCTTCCGGGTGCTCGACTATCCATGCTTCGTATGCATTTCGGATGTCCGTTAATGTATCCATTTCCTGAAATGTATAAATGCTCTTTACTTTAACGTGTGCTCATGAAGTGTGTTATCTTCAGTCAGAGAATCATCGGAATAACGACAGGCTCACTAATGGGGGAGTCCCCTAAATCCATATTAATTGACCATTCAAATTCGATTTTGTGAAAAAAATTCGAAAACTATCTTGCTCCCATTTCAATATTCCACCATCGAATTTTCTTTCTTTCGAGAGTATTTCGAATTATTTACGATTTTTTGAAAGTCTTAAATTTGTGACGTCACCGAGGCTCCTAACAACTTTGGCATTTTAATAGCCACACTGCGAACGGTCACACTTTTGTTTGTGCTCAGCTCTGCGACGACGATTGAATTGCGACTGAAATCGGGTGTCGTTCCGTTTTCGTGTGGGATAGTTTGACAAGATTGAATTAAGAGTTGATATACAAATGTCCAGTAACAATACGGACACCGGGGACACCACCATCATGGCCACCGCAACCTCGCTGCAGCAGGATTTCGAGGCCGGAGACGCCGAGCAGCTACCCCGCGAATCGCTGGTAATGCCGTAACCCCCTCGATTTATTGTCTAATCTCTAATCCGACTTTACACCCGCAGATAACGACTGCAGTCAGTTTTCTACAGAACACCAAGGTTCGCCACACGACGCTTATCCAGAAGCAGCAGTTCCTGCGGTCCAAAGGTCTCACCGCCACCGAAATTCAGCTGGCCTGTGAGCGTGCCGGCGTCTTTACCCAAGATCCGAATAACCCAAATCCCAGTCCAAGCACTGTGATCAGCATTGGGTCACAGTTGCAGGCGCTGCAGCCGCAGCCAACAGTCTTTGGCCGGATCCGTGAGATAATACATTCGGCGGCCCTGTTCAGCGGAGTGGTGTATGCGGTATACCTGTTCTGGAAGGTGAGTGTGCATCTGTACATAGAAAACAAAAATAACGGAAAGCATCCCCTGCATAAGCACATTATTTAATTAACTGTAACAAAACAAGATTTCACCTTTTCTTGAAGATTAGTGATACCGTTTTTTTTTAACGAAAATTACTATTAATGTTCTAAGATCTTTCGTATTTTACTTGTTTTTACTGTTTATATTTTAGGAGCATTTAGGAACTTACAATTTTAAAAACTAATAATATTCGGTGTTTAAGTATTCAAGTTTTAATTAACTTACTGTTCATTCAACAGAATATTAAATATTAAAGCGATGTTTTTATGGTCCATTAACCAAAGTCCAAAGATCGTTTGCTCTCTCAAGCTAAAGTACTAGCTCTAGAGAGTGAAACACCTAAAGAAAAAACTTTCTAAAGAGTCTAAAAAGATACTTTAGCAGCTGGTTGGTCACCGACCTTCAAAGTCGGAGCCTTAGAACTAAAACCAACAGCAAAAATCATCTAGAGTCATTAGCTAGGAGAATATGCAAGCAAAGCATGTGTATATTTTGTGTTTTTAGTCTAGACCAGGCATGGGCAGCCCTTTGCTCTTGCCTGCTCCCAAAACCCAAACCTTTAGGTTTTTCGGGAGGCGCCAGCAAGTCGGCACAGACGGTCGACGCTCGCGCCCAGCGATCCGTGAAGATTTACAAAAACAATGCCACTGTAATTGAGGCGCCAGAGAGGCGGGAAAAAGGGTTGTCGGCGATCGCTCGAAATTGCAAAAACAAAGTGTACGCGAATGGGCGACGCACATGATAGCAACGCAACAATTTTAAAGGGAATTGTGCAGCGGCCGACGACTTCTGCACTGAGTGAAAAAGTTTACATTTGTTTTTTAGTCATTCTTTTGAGGCGGGCACGAGAACATCAAAAATGACTGACAAAACGGAAAGTTACAAGTTTAATATCCAATTTTTGTCAATGTATTCCGCTTGCTCGCACATTTTGGGTAGCTTATGACTGCCACGCATCGAGACGGTAGCGGTTGGGTTTTTTTTTTTTTTCGCTACCTGCTGTGCTACCCAAACCGTTATGTGTCGTGCCCAACGCTGGTCTAGACTGTAGAGTACACTGTATATTTTGTTTTTGTAGTCCTAACTGCGCAGTATTTCTACAGAAAATCTGAATGACTTTGTTTTTGGTAAGAATAACTTCTAGGATTAGCTTCATTAAATTAAAGATTTCAGATTCTAATCAAATAAATGGAAATATTAAAAAAAAAAACATCAAATTGTCAAAATAGAAAATCTTGAAAAAGCTTTTGAATATTTAGGAATTAGTTTATGCTAGCTGTGTAATGATAGCTTATTGCAGAGAATATATTTATTAATATTATTTCAATTACAATTTAATTAAAATTTTAAAATAAATTTAAATGCAGAAATACATAGCGCCCTACCTGTTTGGCAAGCCCAAAAAGAAGCCCGTCGACGAGGTCCTGGATGCCATAGACAAGAAGGTGGAGGCGCGCACCGACGACCTCAACAGGGAGATCTCGGCCGTGAAGGATTTGATTAGCAGCCAGCAGCGGGACCATGCCCAGCAGCTGAACCGCGAATTTAGCAATTTCCGCAGCGATCTGGATGCCATCAAGGGACTGCTGTTGAACCGAAAACAGTTTGCCGGACCGGTGGCCCCGATCACAGTGCCATCCATACCCGCCTGGCAGTTGGCTGGATCGCCGCATCATCACCACCATCGCCACAGCCAGTCGGACGACAATGAGAAGGGCGAGGAAGATGCTGGCTCCGGTTCTGGGTCCTCGGAGACCGAGGTGGTGACCAAGAACAGTGACTCCAGCCTGGAGATTATGTAAAAGCAATCCGAACGATGCTGGGCTATACGGATATATATAGTTGAGCTATATAGAGCGGTTGTAAATTGAGTTTTTCCCTTTAATGCCTTCGAGACTTTGTGTTTTTTTTTGTGTTTGTTGCTTTTTGCTTTGCGTTTATAGCATTTAAGTTTTCTTTATAGTCAACAGCTGCTAATCCATATCCAAAAGTACATACACACACACACTCACATATACACACACTTAGGCGATACGATGTCTATATATAATATATAATGTAATAAAAAATGTTTACATAATAACAGGTTTTGAATTGAAAGAAACTGTTTAATTAAGCGCAAAAATGCTTTCCTTTTTTTTCAGTGTTTAGTTCTTGGGTGTGGAGGTGGTGGTGGGTATAGCATATCGTTTTTTCGTTTTTTTTAGTTAATAAATTTCGACTTGGACGCTTAATTGGTTTCTAAAAATTTTGCTTTTTGCCGAGTGCTACTTTCTATAAATTGGCTAAATTCCCTTTAGTTGTGGCTTGAGAACGCCTCCTCAGTGGGGTTCTCGAAAGAGTTTTCCAACCAGGGTGACCGTTTATGGTATTTTTTACAATGTAAAAACCGCTCTCGCTGTCCATAAACGAACTATTTTGTTCAGAACTTTATTTAATTTTATCAGTAGCATGGTGAAGAACTAAATAAAGTTAAATTTTAAATACAATTTTGCGTTTATGGACAGCGAGACCGTTTTTTACATTGTAAAAAATACCATAAACGGTCACGCTGTTTTCCAACTCTCTGAAGAACTCACACCAGGAAGGAGGCAATCGTTCCTAAATAATTTTTACGTTTATTTAATTTATTTATTGTGCGGTGCGTAGTTATGATTTTTTGTTTTTTTTTTTAATTACAAATTTGGTTCTCCGCGCTATTTGTATTTCAATTTGCTTCGCTACTTACGTTAGTTATCGAACTTAGTTTATCGAATTTGTTTATCGATCATTTACGATAGTATTCAAATAATTGCCGTAATTGTTTTAAAGTAAATATATATATATATGTTATATATAGCCTAGCAAGTTAATAGTCTCACAAAAGATTGTTAAGGGCTTCTTCATTCAGAGAAAGGTGTTGTGTTTTTTTATTTTAAGTTTTCGTTCATTTCCTTGCCTGTTCTTTTGAATATTTTCTTGTGTGTTTGTGATTGGAAAACCAGGATCGAGAACATAAGGGGGCACCATACCCCTACCCATACTAAGTATGCATCATTGTTACAAGTCTTGTGTTGGGTATTGGATTGGCCCTGCCTGCTTTGTGGGGTGTATACACATAAGGATAAACAGCGGCCAGGCCGAGATTTATCATCTATTTCAACTTAAGCATAACATATTTACAATTAATTTTAACTTTGCTTGATTGGGGGCAATATAAGCCAGCAGCAAATGTGCTTTGATAAGTAGGAGTAGTGAAAATATATAAGATATTGCTTTGATTTCGGAATTGATCAGATTGCTAGAGCTGTAAAACTATCGACGATACTATCGATATTATCGATGGTGTTGTGCTCCGCGTCACTATCGATTGTTCTTTTTCACCATCGATATATCGCGTTAGCAGTTAATCAGTGAATTCGTATAAAATTTACAAGTTTTTGCCAATAAATATAATTCTAAATTTGTATATTCTTTAGAACGGACCAAAACATTTTTCTTTAATTTCCAATCATTAATATCAAAAACTATCTTTATAGAAAATCTATATAGACAGTAATTGTGATAAAATTTCTTTCATTTTTTTGTATTACATAAAATGTTATATAATATATGGCAATTAATTTGGTTTGTTTAAGCAAAGTAAATTTTGTAAACCCATTTTATTTTGTCGATAGTATCGATTTTATCGATGGTTTGGACTATCACTATCGAAAATATCGAGTAAGGGCACTATCGATGGTTTTACAGCTCTACAGATTGCACTTTTAGCTTTTTGTAAATATAAATTAGAAAACCTAAAGTAAAGTCTAAAAGGATGTAAATTTGAAAAACTAAAGGTGAATTTAAAAAAATAAATATAGAACCAATTTTAACAAAGATATTGCATTGCCATTTAACTCGGCTAAGAGACCTTGCCAGAGCCCTTGGAAGTATGAAAGAAACATTCATTTGCCGCTGACGTGTGACATTGACCCCAATATTGGTTGGCTGCCTCCTCGAATATATCTCTAGTTTAGGCTAACAGAAGGTGTGACACAACGTGTGTGTGGTAAAGTGCACGGATAGTGTTTGAAAAAGATAGAACCACGATGAGGGAATTGCAGAAGGATCCCTCTCCCACAAGAGAAGGAGGGGGCATCCCCTTTAGACGGCTGAATTGATGACCTGCGCCTGTGTCGAGGCGGAACTACTGATGCTGTTGGCCTGACCAAAAGCTGAGCCGGCTGAACCGGCAGCCGATGATGATGATGTGCTCGCCGTGGCCGTAATGCTCACCGCCGCCGATGTGGCCGATGTCTGTCCATCCGGATAACCGCCAGAAGCTGGAGCCGGTGACAGCGACATGGTGGAGGACGAGGGCGAGGAGCAGTCGCTTTGCACACTCATTGTGGGCGAGGCGGCCACCAGATTGCTGCTGCTGCTCGTATTGCTAATGGTCAGCGGGAACTGGGGCGGCGGATTACTGGTGGGCGTGTGCGGCGACAGAGGCGACAGCGTGGATGAAGTGGAGCCCGTTATGGGGCTGCTGCTCGTTGTAATAGCAGCTGCCGAAGAGCTGTTGATGCTGTTCGTACTGGAGGTGGTTGTTATGGGGGCCATTGATGGTGCGGCATTGGATGGCGAGGGCGTGGCAGCCGCTGGCGATTGCTGCTGCTGGCTGGGATTTACACCAGCAGCGGCCGCTGCCACGGCGGCCCGCTCACGCTCTCGATCCCGTTGCGGCCGGAATGCCTCGCGCAGAGCCTCCACCCGTATCTCGTTGGGACCCCAGCGGGCATAACCAGCGCTGTTCTGCAGCCACACCACCTGGGTGCCCTGCATGCACTTGATCAGCACCTCGGATCTGCAAAAGGGTTACGATGAGGTTAAGTGTGAAAGGGAGTGGTTATTAGAGACTCACTTTTGCATCATGTGCTGGTAGCCATGCCTGTACTCGTGTGCCATGCCCAAGACCACCATGGAACGTCGCTTGTACATGCTCTCGTCCAGCTTGGATATGCTCTTCCACTCGGGCAGGAATACAATGAAGCTGGGCAAGGATTACACACACATTTAAGGCTGAATTTCAAGGGCTAAGCCACTCTTACCTCAACGGCTCCATGGTATCGGTGAGCAGCTTGTCAATGTGCAGCAGAGAGGCCTCAATCAACTCCTCGCAATGCGGCGGATTCACTTGGAAGGACCCCGAAACGGGCTTAAAGTCCAGGAAGGGCCTAAAGTGTCAAGTCAGTTAGACTCTTATCTATAAATGAACTTTAACGAAGACCAACTCACCCCCTGGAACCGAAGTAGGCATCCGTGTCGGCGAACGCCGAACAGTATTGCCGGAAATAGGAATTGAATGGCGAAGCGAAGCACTCGAAGCTCACACCAAAGTGCCGATGCAGGCACTCGAACACGGGCACTGGCAACGCCGCCTGTGTGAGCTCCGCCTCCTGGGAGGAGTTGAGGGCATTGCCCAGGAAGGTCTGGTAACGCTTGAGCAGACACCACACGCGGCCGATGAACAGATCGAACTTCTTGTCGTCGAAGCAGTTGTGGCGATACAGCTGCTCCAGCTTCTGCAGATAGGTCAGGTTGATGTACTGCGCATCCGGCTGATTGATCGTGGCGGGCGTGTACTTGATGATCATGTGGTCGCGATCCTGCAGATACTCGATCGCCGGCATTCGTGGCGAGGGGACGGCAAACTGTATGGGATAGCACCACACCTTCTTCAAGTGCGGCGGTGGTGGCGGAGGCGTTGGTTCCGGTATACCGTGCTCCTTGAGCAGCTGCAGATGCCGCTCCCTGATCTTCCGGGCATGATCCGCCGACAGATGATAGATCTTAACGCACAGAGTTTCCACGGAACTCTTCACGGTTTCCACCAAATGGGGCTCACACTGGCGCTTCAAGTGGGCCAGTCGATCCTGGAAATCTTCGTAGCTGGCCCCCACGGTGCGTCTCAGCCACTGGAACGTGTCCTCCACATTCCACTTGACCACCTTCTTCGACTCCGCCGGCGCCGAGCGGGACTCGATAATCTGCTTGGCTGCCTCGGCGTAGCGGGAGAGTTGCTTCCTGGCATCCCCCGTAAACTTGGGCTTCACAATCTTGATGGGTATATCGGACATGATCTCGCGGTACATGGAGCTGGAGATTTCGGGCAGGCAGCTGCTGGGCAGAAGCGGATCGCACCCGGTATCTATGACCTTGCGCTCCATGAGCCAGCGATTGAACGAGTCACGCGGCGCCTTAATATTCTCCCGCCGCATGCACAGATCCTCGTAGGTCTTTAGCAGCTTCATGCTGAAGGCGGCGCGCAGAGCCTCTACCTCGGGATGCGGCTGCGGCAGGAGTGTGGGCGGGCGCTCCACAATGACCGCATTGGTGCACACCTCCAGGTCCCAGGGACCGGCCAGCACGAATTTCTTCATCGGCGGCCCGCCGCCCACATGGTGCTGCTGATTGGGATGAATGTGCATGTCGTCCGAGGGCCGGCGCTTCAGGTGATGGTGATGGTGGTGATGATGCTGCTGCTGCTGTTGCTGCTGCTGCTGCTGCTGGTGTTGCTGGTGCATGTTCGGGGTCATGGGCGTGGCCCCGCCCGCATGGCAGATACCCAGCGGGTCGGTGAGCGGATCGAATGGCCTGTTGCCGGGCATCTCCCACAGCGATTCGCCGGTCACCTTGTTCCAGTAGTACGGCCTGTTCTCCCGTTTCGACCAGAACTTGCGCCAGCCCTGGTTTACCAGCTCGGCGGTGAGCTCCTCGCCATAGCCGCCGGGTCCCAGGGTCGGCGGCCCTTGGGGCGTGTGTGCCATGCTCTCCAGCGGCGAGGGAGCATGTGTTTTCGTCGGCGTCGAGGGCGAGGAGCAACTGGGCACCGGCGAGCTGCCCGCTCCGCTGCCCTGCAACGAATCCCCGAGTATCGGTCCGGTGACCGTAGGCACCCCGGCCGTTGGGGAGGGGGCTATGTTATTGGAGGCACTCGCTGTCAGCTGATCCCAGGCACTCTGCGCGGCGGCACTGGCGGATGAGGAAGAGGCAGATGTGGTGGCCAAAGGCGCCGGCGAGGAACCCATGCCGGGCGTTCCCGTCGACGCAATCACCGACGACGACGCCATGACCCCCGCTCCCGTTCCCGCGACCAGGTTGTGCATATTGCTATTGTTGTTGGCTGCCATGCTGGGCAAATCTATCTGCGAAAGAGAGAGGTAAACAAAAACAATGTTTACAATCAGAGAGGAGAGAAGCGGAGCGATGAGAGCAGAACGACTTATTGGATTGGGAGAGGCAAGGCGAGAAGAGTGCGGAACAGAGAGAGTTGGGGAGCGAATCATCAATGAGCAGTGCTGGCAAAGGGAGATTTATTGGAAGCAGCTATTCAAAACAGCGGGAATGGAATTTCCATAAATATAAAGGTACCTAGATTCTATACTATAGAATCTATAGCATTAAAAACAATCTCAGAACTTTATAATATTAATATTCAACATTATTTCTACTTCAATTATGTCATATCAAAAAAAAAAAAAACTATTATTTGAGTAAGAAATTATTTTTAATTTAATAAACGCATTCTATAAGTTGTTTTTGTAAATATTTCCGCATTTTGCAGTTTCTACTTGATGGATTTAATTCGAAAATGTAATATTTTTATTTACTCAAGGAGTTAAAATAGAATAAAAGCCAAGTCTAGCCGAAAAAAGGCTAGCTAAGCATGTCCAGCACAGCAGATAATGAAGTGAGCGCGCGTCGCAATCGAAGAAAGAAAAGAAGGAAACAACCACCGGAGAGCTATAACTGCCGTTAGTCGACAACAGACACTCAGCGGAGCGAGATCGGGGGCACGCTCAGCACGGACGGAATTATGCGTGGGGATCATGGGGGCCTACGGATTTTTACGGTAAAATATTGGAAATATGCCCAAAAACAGTGCGAGAACGTACTGTGACCAGCAAATTGAAAAACTTGCCGCCCCCGCTTTTAAAAAGCCGTCAAAGAGAAGCAGCAGAAAGAGCAGAGTCGCCGAGAGAGCATGACAACAAAGCTCTCTCTCTCTCTCTCTCGCTTCGTCGCACGAATGAGAAATCAAAACAAATTGCAAAAGAATAGAGATTTTCTGCCGTCGCCTTCGCTTCGCCTGGGTTATGTGTATATGTTTTGACGAGCGTGTACCTAAGCGTATGCGCACACCGCCACAAGCGGGAATAAAAAATATACAAAATTATTTGCTGCACTCGCACATACACACACGCACGCTGCACTCACACGGCGAAGCGAGACATTATGCACGCCATATAAACAATTGCGAAAAAAAATTACACTTGGATTCGTGGCCCCCGATGGCTACGTCATAGCACTAAAATAATGGCGCGCTTTTTTGTTAATGCACACACAGATCGCAGTGGGAATTCGCTAAAATTAAAGAAAAGAGCATAATCAATGGGCTTCGCAACGGGAGTGTCCTTTAACTTAAACAATTCGCATGGGAGAGCGGGAGCAGGAGCAGGGGGAAAATAAACAACATTCTGAGTGCAACGAAAATTTCTCTACACTTTCTTTTTTGCACCCACCAGGCACATCAATATTTTCCATTTTATATACGCCTGCTGCCTGGCATCGTGTGGCCGTGTTTTTGAAACGCCTTTTAACGCCACAAAACTCACCCAGTTTCAACTATCTTATTCAGATAAACACGCGCTACGTGTTTGCAAACATTTAGGCGATATCTGGACGTAAATATTCCCGCGATTTTCTATGGAAATTTACAAATAAATTCTTCTGAAATTCTTTTTCAGCGACGACAATAGAGCTGTCCAAAAATCGATGACACTATCGGTCATATCGATGTTTTGGGTCTGGCCCAACCTATCGATTGTTTTAAACAAAATTGACAAAATTGGGAAAAGTGAAAAATCATTGTTATAAAAACGATTGAAGGATGGATCTAAGCGCGGAAAATGAACAAAAATTGAGTAGAAAAAACGTAAGTGAAGCCAGTAACGAATATTATTTTTGCTAAGTTTGGAAAATCCAAAGTAAATCTCGTCAAAACATCGATGTAACTATCGATAGTTTTGGAGAATGGGTGTGAGACCTTGATGACAAGGTGAAGAACATTGCTGATAAAATAGCTTTAACATTTTTTTGAAAATACCGAGAATATTAATTTTTAAATGTGGAAAATCGTTAAATCTCGTCTAGCCAAATATTACAATCACTGTTTTGGAATGTTGTAACGCTTGTTTATTGTTTAATTTATTGTCTGAAGCTTTAGACAGATTTCTATGCTAATGTTGAGATCGGGCTTGTATCGGTTTATCAGGCGCAGCAGGTTGTACTTTTTCGCCTTGGAGTTGTTTGACTCCAGTTCGTACAAGGTCGAAAGATTGACCAGCAAACTCTCGTTCAATGACTTCTGGGGATTAAGGTTAATGGCGCGTTCGTACAGGTTTATAGCATCCTTCAGCTTGCCGGCATACAGAAGGCACACTCCCATATTGTTCAAAATCATCGTATTGCCGGAATCCAAGTGCAAAGCCTTTTGGAATATCACATAAGCCTCGGGAAAATCGTTTTTGGCCACTGCAATGAGGCCCTTGTCCACCAGATCTCGGAGATCTGGAGAAGTATTGCTGTAAGTGAAGGAAAATATATAAGAACGTTTCTTCGGGGCTTCCATAAAGAAAGAGCTCACATTTCCCTGAGTCTTCTCGAGACGGCAAACTTCTGTTCGGCTCCAAAAATATCACCTATTTGAAGGTAAATGCGTCCCCAGGCAGAGTACAAAGTCCGCTGCTCCTCCTTGCTCAGATTGGAACGCTTTAGAAGGGTTCCCTCCATGATGTCGTCTATCATGCTGAATTTCTTCATCTGCAAAAATGTTACGACATTAATGTATAAATAAGTTATGTAGATTCAAGCGTGATTCACACCAT
Source organism: Drosophila tani (assembly GCA_008042535.1). Lineage (NCBI taxonomy): Eukaryota > Metazoa > Arthropoda > Insecta > Diptera > Drosophilidae > Drosophila > Drosophila tani. The sequence continues at coordinate 18,015 of VNJO01008623.1, read as the reverse complement.
CAAACCACAGTTGATGATCGAGTGCAAGACCCTTTCACATCGCCTTTCCCAAAACTCCTCCGCCGGCTTGTTTCGCAGGTTTATATAGTGTTCCTTGATCTCCCTGCTGGTCACATGGAGTTGCGACAGCCTGTCCAGGGCAATGTGAGGCTTTCCCAGATAAATCGGAAGCTCTGCCAGCAGTAGGCGAAACGAAAAACATGCAATGGAGCCGCTCTTGCCATTGTACATCTCCGGATAGAAGTCGTAGAAGACATCCGGGCTGGTTAGCTGGCCAAATGGCTCCGCTTCGGCATTCAGTAGCTCGAACTCCCCCAGTTTGGCCAAGAGGGCAAGGCGGGAGAACCACAGTTGAAGCGAATGCGGCGAGTGCTTTGCCGGCTGCCCGGATCTTCCATATCCTTGGCCATAGATGGTCAGCAGTCGGCCAGTTAGATTCACAGCTGTGCGATAGCATCCGGCATGGATTAGGGTCCTCAAGCCGCGCTCATCCTGCGTGACATCGTCGACGCGAAGGATTTTCCGGTGGGCTAGCTCAGCTTCTCCGAGGTGCTGGGTTACTGCAATGGTAATGGGATCAGGCTGGAATGGATAGAATATAGAATATGTAGCTCTGAACAATCCCTCAGCTAAATTGTCTTCAAGGGCATCCGTATTTATTCCATCTATGCTTACCAGATCATTCTGGAGGTGGATTCCCGGCATTATTAGCTTTCCTGACTCGCTTTCCCGCGGCAACTCCCACAGACTTCGCACATCTTCGCCCACTTTTACGGAATCCTCTGCCTCGGGTGTCTCCACATATTCAGGTGCCTGGAAATATCCGGTGAACGTGCTGGACATCATGTTGCCACCGGAGCTGGTGCTGCCGGCAGCGGGACTACCTTCTGCTGGCATCTCTTTGGGCTTGGGTTTATTTGTCAGCTCATCAAAGAAGCTGGGCGGATCGTTCGCAAAATATTCGCTTATTTTATTTGACATTTTTCCAGAGCAGTGTGACCGCCGGTTTCTGAGCTTGTAACCCCGAAACGCCTTGCTAAGGTTGGCCGGAAAAGTGCGGATTTTTCACTCGTGCAACTGGTCACACCGGCTCCGGCAGTGATAGTGCGCGCCAAATGTAATCTGTTATCGATAAACTATTGCAGATATATTTGCAGATAAACTATTTGGATTAACTGCTACATATTGGGCTTTTATTAATTAATTTGATTGTTTTCTCATTAAAATATAGATCAAATAGAATTTCACTCTCATCATTATGTATGTATTAAATTTAAAATTGATAATCTGTCTTAAAAATGCCAAATATCTGATCGATGGCAACAACAAGTACTTTTCTTTTATTTTGTTGTGTTATATAATTTTTGTTTATTTATGTTTGTGGTAACTTTTTTAATATGGTGGGAATAAAAGAACTTTAACATTTTTAGGAACTTATATGAAATACAACAAAATCTGAGCAGAGTTCAAGTAAAAGGACATCATTTAATTTAAAGTCGTATTATATATCAACCAAAAAATATATTAGTTTGTAAAGCCCTTGCTATAACCTCTTCCTTTACAATTTAATAAATCTCATCTTACGCAGTGCTTTTTCAATATACACAAATAACTTTATAACCAAAAATTTTTAATAATTAAAATAAAACTAGCTTTGTTACAGTAATTCGAATTTATTGATCTACAGCCATTACATTATTGTACAATACATATATAAAGCAAAAATTAGTTTATTATAAAGCTAACGAATTCATGCCATTTGATGACTAATTTTCCATTTGCTTTTGTCCTAATATTAAAACGCATTACGCCTTATTTACACACAAAAAACAGCCTCGCATGGATCCGAAGTTTATTGACCATTGAAAATGGTTTCGGGATAATAGCTGGGAGCATTGAACATGCGCGGGAAGCCATTGCCATCCAATTGGCCCACAGGCAGGACCGACATTATATCACTGAAAAGAAAAAAATAAAAAAGAATGGTTACTACAGTCTGAATTGTGTAAAGGAAACTTTTTGCAATATGAAAATAATATTGAGAGAAGAAATGACCAGTTTTGTATACTAATATTACTTAAGGTTTTATTAATCTAAAAATGAAATATCTGTATAATATCGAAATGCTCTAGCTGAAAATGCACTTGAGTATGAATTATATATTCGTACACCAAATATAATCAAATTTCACACGAGTTAATAAGTATTGTCCTTAAAAAGAACATAAAAAAGACTTAAGATTCTCGAATTCGAGTTCCCGTTAGAATATTCCATTAAAAAATCCCAGACATTAAACAATTATTTTAATTGCTCTCGGACTCCGTCATTTAAATATCCCCTTGAGGGTTCCTAGCTAGGGAAGTGCGACTGTATATATTTTTTAGCATAAAATGAAACACATTTACTCCACTTGTGAGTTCCAGTGCGGTGCGTGGTGTATGGTGTGTATGGTGTGTGTGCTGCAATTTGACGCTTCTCCCGGGGAGGCGATGCGATCAAACAGCGGGAGGGAGCGGAGTATGGGCATGGTGCGGCGGGGACAGGCGGCACATGCTACACGCATGCGCTGCGTTAGGAGGAGCCGGGGCACGTCCCGGGTCCCTTGGCTCTATAAATATGCAGAGGACCGTGCAAGGAGCCGGCGAAATTGGACATAAAACACGCTCAAGTGGGCGGGACTGGACGCACAAGTGCTTTACGGTCACTAACAAACGATCTTTAATGCCAATTCCAAAACAATTGATTATATTCGTTCGTATTTCGAGGAGTTCCTTCTGCGTTCTCTGGGGCGAACAACACGCTCTCAAGTGTTGAATGAATTGTTTTACGAGTTATGAGGAAATGGAAATGGGCAACGGCTTCGCCTCTTACCAAAACGAAGCTAGAGTGTTGAAGTTAAGGCGAAAAATTTACATAAGAAAATCTAACTACACTCAAAACGATGCAAAAAGATATTAAATCTTAAACTGCATATTGGTTTTCTAGAAACCTGTAAAGCAAAGAAATTAGTATGCATTAAATGTTAGAATTGACATTGTAAAAATGTTATTCTAAGAGTAAGTATCAATACTAGATTCCGAAGAGTTATTAAACAAATTATAAAATCCACATTACTTTAAAGTTTAAACATGATAATAAGGATGCTGAAGAAGAAATTTGTACTACTTCCCAAAGCACTTGAACATCTAAGCCTGTTCTTGACTTTAAGGAGTTATTTGCCTGTTTTGTTCAAAATTATTTTAAATTTATTCAGCAAAAGGATAAATAGAATAACTTTAACAATAATATATCAATATTTATGAATTTATTTATATTCTTTCGAAAATTTCCCCTTCAATCTATTTGTAATTAAATAATAACAATTCTTTCAGTGGATACTTATGACCAAGAAAAAGTTCAACTATTTGAGTTAGAGTCTGGGTCAACTTACGGTCTCTGCTGGGGCGTGCGATCCCTTTGGCGACGATTCTTGAACCAATTGGACACCTGGGTGAGCGTGAGGCCAGTCTTCTTGGCCAGGGTCTTCTTCTCGTCGGGCGTGGGATAGCGATTGGTCAGGTAGCAGTCCTTGAGGGCATTCCGCGATTTCTCCTTGAAGCAGTAAACCGTCTCCTCGCCGTCCCAAATCGTCTTCGGGAGTGGGTACTTTTTTCGCAGGCGATACTTGTCCACGGCACCAAGGGGTCGGCCACGCACCTTCTCGGCCTCCTTGTAGTGGGCCTTGAACCAGAGATTCTGGAGATCCACATGGTATTTCATAGAGAAGCAGTGCGTCTCCAGCAGGTTGTAGAGTTCATGGAACTGGCCGAGGTTGTAGGCAACCATCGCCCGAGCCCGCAGCACACTCTCGTTGGTCTTGAAGAATTCGGAGGGAGGCAGGCTGCACAGGAACGTGGTCAGCTTTTCGATGTCACCCTTCTGCTGCAGGGCCTCGCACATGCACTGGATCTGAGAGAAGAAAGAGGATTAATTAATTAATTAAGTTTAGGGTAAATTTGGATTTTAAAATTATTTCTAGAAGAAGAACTCAATTTAGTTTTAATAATCTTACCTGATCCGTGGAGAACTGCAGCATTTTGGCATCGATGGGAAAGCTGCCGACGGCGGACATATTGTGGCCAGCGGTGAGATTCGATATGAGATGACCGCCGCTTCCTGGATTGCCGCCAAGGCCACTTCCGCTTCTAGGCAAGCCGCCGCACATGGAATCCCCCTTTGTGTTTCCATTGAGATCCCCCAGATTGCCGGCGCAGCCGTTCTCGAATATAATGCTATTCAGGCTGGGATAGTGGGTGGGCGTGGTCGAGGCTGTGGGCGGCGGTGACTTGTCGTAGTCATTGGTTATGTCCTGAAATCTTCGCTCCAGCAGGTGATCCTTTTCCGCCCCCTCATAGGGTGCAAATTTATCCAATTGCAGAACGGTTTTGCATGAGAGGTTGCCACGATAGCCTGGGGATAGGAATAGGAAATCGTGTTCAGAGCTTTGATACATCTCTGGTTTTACCCCAAATTAACTCCAAGAATATCTTTCTCACGTGCCATTTCGGTGGTCAATGGAAAGACCCGACCTCCCCCCAAACTCTCTTCTCCAAATCAGAAATGTGACTAATCGAATGCCCGACATGACCGAAGCAGTCGCTGTCTTTCGACACCTCAGACGGTTTAGGGCACGGGAAGGGGAACTGGGACTGTGGATCATATTGAGGCTCGAAAGAGACATCGAGCAAATAAATAAATGCGATATGCTTACACACAAGTGCATCGAAGTCAGCGTGTGGATGCAAGTATAAATATGTAAATATTATTAAACATAATGCATTTGATGGTGCATAGCCTGAGGCGGTCTATACTCGAATGTTGAGTACCCTGGGTTTAATTTACTAATTTTTTTATGTAAAGAATGCATATAGAAAAACAATTCCCATCAAACTGGAATCTTAAACAACTGAATTACTTTGTATGTTAACTAAATAAATATAAAATTAATTGAAGTACTTAAAAAATAATAGTTTATTAGAAATTTAATTTGGCACTAAAAGAAATTGTCTTTGAAAATTTGCATTTGGACTTTTATAAAATTCATGATGATTTTTGCTTCATATTTTCGTTAAAATTGAAATTAACAATTACCAAAACCAAGCGAATTTAATACATAATTATATTTTTATGTCAAAAGAAATTTCTTTAACAATACAAAAATGGGAAATTTCCCAATAAAAATGTTTAAATCTTATTGAAATTTTGTATTTCTTCCCCCCTTGGCCAAAAAGTAATAACTGGACAACCCAGCCCTATACCCTGTCCTCCACATGCAGTCCTCAAAAATGTGTGATTCTCAGCAGAATTCTAGTCCCAGGCTTTAATTGTTTATGCAGCGCCGCACTGACGCCTCTGTCCAGTAACCCGATCTGGCCCAGGTCTTGGCTCTAGACTCCAACGATAAGACTAGACCTAGTTGAATCCAATCTCTGGATGTGGCCATAGATATGGACAGGGATCCGGTGGCAACTATGTAAACTTACCAGCATTTGGCAGGAAGAGCGATCCGTAGGCCATGGGCGAGCTGAGATTGTCCTGTTGCACGGCGGAGTGGTCCGAGGATGTGCCGCCGGAACTCGTGGAGTCCAAGTCACCGCTGATCGAGACCGACAGATTGTTGGTATCCATGTTCTTCTCGAACATTATACCAGCGGTAACTGAACACAGTTCAGCAGTCTATCGAATTTAAGTTATATTTGCACTTATCTTCTTTAATTTTTTGTATTTAATATATAATATTATACAGCATTTTAATTAGTTTGGCCTTTCACAAAATATTTGTTTTATTTTCACTTTGTTGGATTAATTTTTAAACTATTTCTATATTAATGTATTCGTGGGGAATTTTTAAAATCACTTCACCTTTTATTAACAGCGTTTTGTATTTAAATTAGCTTTAATTTTTGTGGATATTTTTGATTTTTTTTTTTTTGTAATCAGTGATTGGTATAATTATCTAATAATTTAAGTTTTTATTGAAGTGCTTTAAAATTAATTTTAGTTTAACTTAAAATATTTACTTTGGTTTTTATTTTGATCACTAATTTATCGATTAGAACTTCAGATTTAACGTTTACTTTTTAAACTTTAAAGTTTTTGGTGATTTAATTAATTATCTTTAGTTTATTGATTATTTGTAGTGTTTATTCGCGTAATTTTAAACTTTTATGTTTTGTTAATTATTTTTTTAACTCAGGAACTTTCTTTGGTTTTTTAAAATATTCTTTCGTCACCGATTCTCTCCTTGCGACTTGACGCGTCCGCTCTGCTCTGCTCTTCAAACTCAACTGCAAGCGACCGAAAATTGCATTCCAAGGCTGTAAGTTCCGTTCCATTCCGTTTCCGTTGCCATGGCCTGCGGAACGATGACTTGGGGTGGAACGGCCACCGTTAACTGGCTGCTATCTGGCCAATTTGAGGGTGGTTCCGCTTCCGTTTCGTCCTTCGGAGCGATGGGCGTGTCCGGTGTCGGCCATTTTGTCCCATTATCTGCGAGTTGTGCAAACTTCTTCGCATTGTTCTTGCCTTTGTTGTTGTCTTCTAGGGGCAGCAGCGGTGTTGCTTGGATTTGGAAACATCATGACCTCATTAGCGCCCTGAGGGTGTCTAATGAATGCCCCCGGTGTGTGTTTTTGCTTCTTGGAATTTACATCGAATTTCTGTGACATTGCTTCATTTGGCGAACAGCGAAGAGTTTTCTTTAACTCGATACCTTTAAATAATACTTTACAAAGTCGAATTTGATTGTCTATAAATATATATTCTAGGATGAATCTGTCTCGTTTTTTAATTGAATCACATAAATTCATATTAGGGAGCATAAAAAATATATTTATTAATATAAATATTTATTAATATAAATATATTTATTCGTAAGGGCCCTCTAGCTTATTTTTAGTAATAGCTTAATGCTTTTTAAAAATAATTTTACCTAAATACACAAACACAATAAATATTTTTAAAATTAACGATAAATAGATCGATTTAAATTTCCTTACAATGATTCTAAGGCTTTTAAAAATATAGAACAAATTTGTAATTTTCTTCGTGGAAGATTAATCTAAAAAATTAAGGAAAAATCAGTAGTTTTTCCCACCAATTATGCTCTAATAATACAAAATGATTAGGAAACTTCAAGCCTGAGATCTTCATGTCCATATGAAATAGGTATTTAAAGTCAGACTCACTGCAATTTGATGCTCGACTGAGGCCGGGATCTGAGAAATTCCTCCTTTGCTGGATGATGCTGCTGCTGCTGCTCATCTAATGCGATCAAATTTCAATTACAAAACGCTCCTCGACTGCATTCAGCGCGGAGTGATGGAATAAAAGTGAAATAAAAGTGACATGACAAAGGTGACAATCCACAAAAAGGCCAAACAATTGCGTTGCCCCAGGAACAGGAACCAGAACAGAACAGAAACAGAAACAGGAGCACTCGCACTCGCATTCTGTTTGTTGTCGCAGGGAATTCATTAAGCATCAAATTGGGAGGGTTGACGATTTCGTCACACTCGCAAATCCCCTCGACGCGGTCCCAAAAACCCAGATTTGTCACAGCCAACATCAACGCCGGTACCCTCAGCATTATTTACAATGTTATATCCCCTCGAATCACATACCCCGAAAGACATAGCCTCCTCTGAGTCACAGGTGTCGAAGGTTATCACAGATTAGGGCTATTTATCTGGAGGTTTATCTTAAAAAAAAATTTAGGTCTTACCAAAAATCAGAAAACACTCTTTGGAAAACTAAGTTGGGAATTATAGGGCGACGACAGGGGGCAGGGCGCTAATGCTGCAGAGGACCCTAGTTTTTGTTATGTTCTACACTTATTTATTTATTTATACTCTATTTTTAGCTTTCTTAATGTTTAATCTTTAGTTTAAGGCCACAACTTTAACAAAATATTTAAAAATCTAATTCCCAAGTACTCTTTCCTATTCGCTTGCTGTTGCCTGGCTACACCCTCGGGTGCTAGAGGTGTGCCCTCTAATTGACCGCAGTGAAAGGATTGTAATCTCAGCCGAACTAATTCCATTATTAAAATCACGTGGCAGGACTTACCGAGCTGTCAGGCTAAATGAAACGAAGTTTTTAATTCGCAATTTATTTTTTTTACAGCTCGGTGGCAAACGCGTCTTTTGGTTCCCACACTATCGTGTTTGGCTGAGCCAGCAGATTTTTTATTTCGCTCGTCTGGTGTCTGTTTCCTAAATAATGCAAGCGCATGAATGCAACACGCTCGCATCGCAACAAATAAATGGAGTTGCACGCTCTTAAAATTAGAAAAAGTAACACAAAATTGAAGAAGCTGAGATAAGGATTGTGAAGATTATATAATGAGAAATTTAATGAAATTCTTCAAAAAAATAAAGAGAAATACTATAAAATAAAGAGAAATAAGGGAATACTTTGTTAAGTCATGGCTTTAGTTTTATTTTAAATAAGAACTCGATTCTATTGCAAATGTCAAGTTTGTTATTCGGATTTTAGGGTATCCACGGATTTCCTTGTTAAATATTTATGTATAAATATGAAAATAATTAATTTTAACTAATTCCATGTATTTTCATATTCCATTTTTATAAATACATATCCCTTCAATTATTATCCTGTACTTAGTTTTACATTGTAAGAGTTTAACCCTATAAATAAAAATAAATAGACAGCATATAACAGCATATACAATTATCTATTTAATATTTCACTGAAAACCCAATTTTTAGCTAATACTACAATCGAATTTACTTTATTTTTTAGGTTCTAATCCCACTTAACAATAAATACCTGTTAAATTTAAAAATATGCATATGTTGTATTTTCTAGTTTTCCTTTAATATATTTAATTGTACATCTACTCGTTTCCCAACTTGTCGTTGTCCGGTCGTAGTATAATCACTTCCTGTTAAATAAGTAGCTCTTCTCACATTTCAGGGACCACTTTTTGCAACATCCAGCATTATTATAATTCCATCTCAAATACTGGGAAAATGTCAAGGCACTTTGCGATAATCTCCAACTATTACTCAATTTTCTGTACGAAAAATCCGTCAAGTTCTTCTCAAATTTTATATTTACTTGTAACTTCTTGCATAACCATTTGTGGCTGGCCAGCCCCGAGTTTTTGAATTGCTTTTCAATGGTTTTCCATTGTACTTGGGCATTGTGTGCCATTGTCGACGCTCGACAAATTGCTTAACTTCTCGCAAAAAGAGACAGGACACTCAAAAGGATATTTAGCAAACGTCATCATTGCAGAGTAAGAGCAAACCCTGCCCGGTTAATCCCCCAAATTCCAGTTTCCGAGCCAGCGAGAATAGAAAATAGAGCAGCCCATAAAACAGCTTACCAGCTGTAATCCCGAAATTCCCAACAAAAACGCTTTGTAAGGTAAGGTGTCACCTTGTCCCGATGCCTGTCCGGAGGATTCCCTTATCCGCCTGTCGATCACACAATAATGGGCCAACCGGCGGGATTATGTGTGGGAGAGTTATTGTCTGACGATGCCAAATGATTTTCGCACCTTTTCGATGAAAAAAAAAGCGAGTGTTTTGGGTGTTACGCATAGCTAACAAATGGATATTTATAGGGACATCTCAGGACAATCCAATTAATAAGACTTGTACATATTTTAAATGTTTAGGTATTTATTATTATAATAATATTTATTATTATAATTATAACATACACACACTTATTTCGTATATATTTTCATTCGTATAAATTTTGTAGTATTTTTTGTAACAATTATGTCGATGTGGTTAAATTTGTCGGCGAAAAGTGTGATGGGGAGGCGCCAATACTCAAGCTTGGTGAGCCCGCCGTAGTGTATGACATCAAGCGTAGGCTGGAGAGAATCACCTCGCTGCCGTTTACGAGCCTCCCTATTCGAGCTCCGAGATCACGACCTGGTTTGCAGGATCTTCGAGGAATGCAAGGCCATGGGCATGCCTCCCGAAGGCATGCCTGTCGCCGGTCCCCCGCATCAGGAAACCGACTTGTCCGTAATGTATAAATCTGAATTGATCTTCGGGTTGAGGTTCGTGGATGGCAGCGAGTGTGGTATTATCAGAGGCTACGCCCTGCTTTAAGGTCGACATAGAAGGCTTCACCAGTGACACAGAGAGCATCGGCAGCGCCGTTGTCCCTCCTCCCCATCGCACCCAGGTAAAGAAAGGCAGATCGTGGGTGCCCAGATTCGTTATGTGGCTTAAAAAGCAAAAGCTTTTTACTAATAAAAAGTATACATTTTTACAAAAATCAAGGAAAGCGTCGCATGCTAAGAAGAATAATAATAAAGAAAAGGAAGTAGTAATAAATAAAGGATTTATTTTTAGTTTAAGGCCTTCGTAGCAAAAGAAGTCTGAGTTTTTAAATTGTATTTTACCTTTTACATTTTATAAGATTTTACTATGAGTAATTTAAAACCTAACAAACTTGACTTTATAACAATCATTTGTATATAAATTTCTATAATATTATATGTTTCTTTTTAATATTTCTTGTTAAAATTATTACAGCAAATGAGCAAACTTATGACAAAAATATTTTTAGATACCTCAGATGACAATCCAATTTATAATCTTCTGTTGCCACCAATCAATCAGCGCTTCGACAGTTTCCTTCATTAATTTCAAACATATGGTGGGATACTTGGGCACACCCAGAACAATTTCCACAGATAATTGGGCGGGCTGAGTGACTATGAGTCCGATTTCCTCCCCCCAATGCCAGGCCATGTAAGACGATCCTTCGTTGGCAACCACCAGCTCATTATTCTCATTAATGAAAGCTTCGCTGGTGCCTCCCTCACCACACAGCCAATAAATAACATAAATACAACTCTTTTTTTCCACTCCAACTATTTGTGTATTTACGGGGTAAGCCGCACTGCGAAGATGAATATGAATATAATAATTGATGGCTTCTGTTTACCTTCTGAATGGGACAACATTTCCATTGAAAATGAAAACTTAAACGGAATTGCAACTGAACACCCTTGATGGCCAATCATTCTTGAAGATCAGTTTTATTGATGTCTTTTTCTTTTTGCTAGATATAATGCATTGAGTTCTTGGAAAATCTGGATAGAAGGTGAAAGGATGCTGATAAGATAAAATCAGAAAAAGACCATTCATAAGTTGGTTTGGCTGATTGGTACCTGAAAGTCCTTAACCCCCCTTTAAAGAGACGAAAAATGTTAGTCGAAATTCATTTTCTTGCATTTCCTGTAATTTAGATGCAAATTTAATAAGTTTACACTTAAAGGCAGCTTTAATAAAGTATATCAAATATATGCTGTAATTATATTTATTGAATTTTTTCTCCACATAAAAATGTACAACTTTTTCACATTAATTTATAAGCTGTGAATTTACCAATTCCATATATTTAAGTTTCCTGTTTAATTAAATCAATATTAAATTATTTAAAAATTTCCTTTCTGTTCCCCCTTAATTTTAAATACAAAATAAATGAGTGTGCCTACAAATTCTTTTTTTTACGCCTTCATTAACCCAAAATTTACCGAAAATTGAATTCTCTTGAGACACAATTAGTGTAGGTTTTTTTTAAATATTTTTTTTTATTTGGACATATGCTTTTCCCCTGGCCGCAAAATGAGCAAATAAATCATAAATGTTGCATTCAACGTAATTGAGCGCCGCACCAACCCTTAAGTTGAAGGGTCCCTCAAAAGGGGAGGGGGTGTGTGTGTGTTACCATGCCTACAATTCTGTGAAACAAGAAAAACAATGTAATCCGAGCTGGAATTTGGAATGTGCGTAATATTGTGTGCGTGGAGAGTGCTGTAGCAAAGGCGAAGTTGCTGAAAGAACTTGTTGAGATTTTAGGGGATGTAATAGCTCCGCCTCTGAAGGTATGGGTGGAATTGAAACACCAGGGATGGAAAACTATGGAAGTGGAACACATTTCAACTGGAAATATTAGGGTTTAAGGGAAAGGGTATTATTTTGAACGATACGTAAAGTAATAAACTATTTATTTAGTTATATTGAATTTGATGTTTTTTTTTCAAATCTTCAGGGAGAGGGTATTTTTTGTAAACTCTAATTTAATTTTAATTAATTAATTAAATTCTAATTTTTTGAGTTAAATTTTTTTTCTTTTTCTTTGATAATTCAAAACAAAATGTTAAAATTATTTATTTGCAGTGTTAGAGCCCTTAAACTGTCTTTAAAAACCATTAAGAATTTAACATGAGAATATTAAAAAATATATTTTAATCTTCAGTTTGAGAAAACAGAATTTTCAGGCAGGCTCCGGTTTTCACTTTCACAACATTCTCTCGTTTTTGTTTATATAAAAGAGTGAACTCAGCTTAAAGCGGATTTAATGTTTTTAATAACGTAACAATCAACAGAAATAAACAATAAACTAACAAAATAAACAATTAACTAACTAACAAGAATTAACAATTTAAAATCTATACAAACTAAACTCAAACATCTTTGGCAATTCGCCGAATCTGGCGATAGTTTACATCCGCCAATCGAATACTTTGCCCCACGGTCGCCAGGGGCTTCATGAAGTTATTCAGTGTTTCAGCCACCGGTTCCAGGATATCCCGCACAGAGCACAGAATATTGTAGAGAAAAATCAGGGGCGGCTGCAGGTAGCCATTAAAAAGCATGGTCAGCAGTGGCTTCACCAGGTAATCCGAGGTCATGTGTAGGAGTCCGACAATCAGAGAGTTCACCAGGGAGTAGAGCACAAAGCGGTAGCTTTGCAGGATGAAGGCCACCACGAAGGCCACGGCGATGTGTAGCAGGCCGAACAGCTCCGCCCAGAAGTGGGTGGCATATGTGGTGGCCCGATCCGCCAGGACAATGGCATTGATTTTGGGATGCGTGTCCGTGGTGCTCAGATACTCGGCACAGCCGTGCTCGAAGGGATAGATGCCGATGCAGGTGTGCCGGGTGGCCTCCTTGCGGTTCCACTGCGGCTCTGGCAAATCATCGATAATGGACTTCTTTGGGCTCTGCGCGTGACACTGGCACATCTTGTCCAGAGACTGGACCAAGCGGCCCAGCAGACCCACCTTCTGCTTCGGCACCTGCGAGGCTTTGTGGGACTTGGAGCGGCCCTTGAGGTTTGCAGCCGATCGCGTTGGCACCGTCACATGTGGACGCTTTTTGTTGTACCGCTGGAACTCGATCCTTTGCGGCTTACCCTTCGACTGCTGGAGGAGACTCTTCTCCGGCTCCGCGTGCATCTCGTACAGCGTTTGTAGCGAACTGCGGCTTTCGGCTACAGTGGATTCCGACACCTCTCCTCCGCGATCGCTCCTGAAAATGCTATATTGGGTGCCAGCATTTTGGTACACATCCGAGTCGCTGGAGCAGTTCATCCGGGGTAGTATCTTCTTCAACGGGGACTGCATCTTCGCCGTCACTCCCACATGATGAACTTTGATCAGATTCGATTTGGAGGTGGAGCCGTTCGGATCTGTTGACTCGGACATTGAAGTTTTTGGGTTTAGCTCCGGTTTGTTTTAAGTCCTCTCTCGAATCTAACTGACAACTGAGGCAAACTTTCTCCGAATTTAAAATCTCCATGCAGCTATGGGATTGCCCCGACTACAAAACACCCGGTCCCTTCGAATATGGCATACTTTCCGGTGCTTTTGGAACCTGATAGCGTGATTTTAAAATAGTTAGTAGCTCAATAAAATGCAGTTAAAAAGTTATACCGCTACTAAATTAAAATCAATTTAATAGAACGTGTTATAAAACATTTTTCCGCATTTGTTCTTATATTAAGCCGCTCTGAAATATTTTTTTTTTTTATAAGTGTTTTATTTAATTTTAGTGCAGACTTCAACCAATAATTACTGAAGATGAAGGTGAAAGGATGCTTTCGGTTCTGGGGGCTGAACTTTTCAATGGATTGCCCCCTTATCATCGTAACATTTATCATCGACCAAGAAGCTTCAAAATGCAGAAAGCTCCTGCTAACGGGTGTAAAAAATAGTGACGCTCGCACCTTTTACTCATAAAAAGTTCCTTGTATCAAAGTGGTGACGAATCTTGATTATTTTAACTTGCTAAAATTATATATAAATTTAAAAACTTTCCGCTTGCATTTATTTCAATAAAAATATCTCAAATTATATATATAAAACAATTTATTGGCTGTATGTGTCGTCTAGTGTGTATTTCGCTTGTCTCGCAATTGTAGTTTCTGTTTTGCCGAAAAATCGATATTTACACTCGCGCGGCACCTGATGAATGGGTTTGCAGTGGTTTGCCCTATATTGAAAACAATGGAAGGAAGAGTTATTTAATATACAGTGGCTCACAGCTTATTTCAACCAGACCCAACGTAAAACTTTAAAAGCCTATAAAAGATGAACCAAAAGGATAATCAAAATATTTTAAACGCACAATGTTTCTCTTATGTTCAAACTTAGTATTTATTCATTTCACGTATTTTTAATTAATTTCTAAATATTTATTTTTTAATTTATAACGAAAAAACAACGAAAAACAAGGTCACAGCTTATTTCAACCGAATAGTTTAGTTATACAAATGGCAGCTCGTTTTTTCTGTGATTTATATTAATATAATATACTTACAATATACCATATATAATATGAATGAGAAGTATTCTTTGGTGGTGATAGCTTTTTTCATAACTAGCTCGAATCTATTAGAAATAACAATTGCCAACAATATTATTAATAGACAAAGAAAGCTCAATTAGGGTTAAAGCAAAGAGTATAAATGTATAGAGGGGACATATCATACAAAAAAAACTGTTCTATGGCGGGTTCCAGCGGTAGAACCCGCATTTCAGCCGTGGAACCCGCAATGCTAGATTCTAGTTCAAATCTGTTCGGCCGGTGCCTGCTTGCCGTTTAGCCCAGTGGATAAGGCATCGGACTCTCAATCTAAGGTGCACGGGTTCGACTCCCACTTAGACTTTCGATATTCTTTTTTTTTTTTTTGCGTTTTCTTTATATGTAATTTATTTATAATCAACTAAGATTTTTTTATGTTTATTCGATTTTTATGAAGTTTTTCGAAGTTTTTTATCATTTGGTTTTAGTCTTTGGTTTTTCTGTATATTTTATGTTGTTCTTGTGCTTTTTTTATATTTGAAGTTGCTTTGGTGTATTTTCTAGATGTTGGATTTTTGTTGTTTCTGTATATTTGTACATGTATGGATGTACTTTATAAGTTTCTTCTTGTTTTTTAACTTTTTTCTGTTTTTCTTTTTTTTTGTTTCTAGGGCTTATATGTGTTTACTTCTTATAAATAAAATTAAGAAAAATATGTTCAAGAAAAGAAAACTAAAATCAAAATTTAAGTCGAGGGATAAGTTCTTTTAATTGTAATTTGTTTTTTTTTTTGTAAATGTTTTTAATTTTTTTTTCGTTTTTAAGTGTTTTTTTTTTAATTTTTTTTTACCTTTTGGAGTTTTTATTTATTTTTTTATTGTATTTTTGTTTTTTAAGAGTTAATATATATTTTTTTGTGTTTTTTATTTTTAGTTTTGAGTTTTTTTTAGTTTTGTGTTTTTTTTTCTTTTTTTTTTTTTAATTTTATATGATATTGATTTTAGGGGTAAATATTTAACTATTTTCCTCCAATTATTTTTAATTTTTTCTTGCTCTTGCTGCATTTTTCAAGGCCCCAAATACAGTGCTTTCTTATTAGCACTAACAAAAGGAAATCCAGAATTTTAAGCTTATGATCCACACAGTCTCCAGTGAAATACTCCGGTGTACCCCTTTTACATGCCTCTGAGATATATGTCCTTATTTTTAATTTTTCCGGCTGACTGTTAAATATTTTATAGAAAATTGATATATGCTTTGAAGAAGCTTCCATTAAAACTTGTGATGGAGCCACAAGATTTCCAAAGTCTGAATCGGAGTGGTAGTTTTTGTGAAATATAAATATTTCACTTGGAGCTGAAATGACTTCATCAGCCTTTCTCAAGTCTGTGAAACATTTTTTACAATCCAATAGAGGAAGTATTTTAAATGCAACATAACCTATAAAATATCTTTCAGATACTAATTGCAAATTAAAATTAGTAGATCCAAAAAAATCTTCAGGCATGGTATCAATATGCTCTATTTCACAAAATTGAGCTATGTCTTCTGAGGTTTCCATATCATATTGACTGTCCTCCACAAGGTTCTGAATAGGTAGAGTCGTGCACGGAGTAGGATCGAACATTTCAGTAACCTCGCAGTTGGATGATGAGCTAGATTTTATAATTTTACAAGTCATAATTCTTGCTATCGTCACATTAAGTTCTGCTACAGACGGATTATTGTTATTACCTCCTTTTTGCCTTAAAACGGCAAACGTATTTTCCAAGCAATCTTGATTAAAGGACTTTGTCATTATAAAAAATTTGGAACTCTCTTTTAGTAGATCTTCGGAGAGTAAAATTACAGATCTCAAAGATAGTTCCATGCCATCTAAAAAAAACACTTTTTTTTTTGAGTCTACAAACTTGACATTTTTAAGATAATTAAGAAAATACTTGATAAAGGCAAAAGATTCGCTATTTAGCTGTACGGCAGATCGATACAAGTTGTCCCCATATAAAGAGCCACTGTTCATGCAATCAAAAATGTTGTCTACCTTTTCTATGAACGATGCAGTAGACATAGCAACTTCATTTGACACTGTCTTAAATTTAACAGTATCACAAATAGATTTTATAGCCGCTTTGGTTGTTCTGCTAAATAATTGAGTCGCATACTTAACCCTCATTTTTTCAAATGCATTAGGAAAAATGTGTTTTCTTGTTAATTTTGGACACATTTTGGTTTTCTGCTGGTCTTCTCTTTCCCACAATTCTTTTATAACTTGAAAACTAACCTGCCCGTCTGGTGTATAAAGGTCACATGTTAAAAGTCCATTGCGCAGTGACTTAATTAAATGCGGAAAATCGAAAATGCAGAAAATTTTTCGGTTTTCTATTACAAAAAATGGGTTCTCTTTTGTTGCTCGAAGTTTTGTGAAACAACTGCGGTTAGAAGAACCTTGGTCACATACTATGGCTTTTACGTTGATATCAAAGCTATTCAGAATAGAAACATTTTCTTTAATAATGTCGCAAAGTACATTTGCATTCAACCCATTTTCTGAAACAAAATAGTTCAAAATTGTAGACCAACTTGAAAAGATGGATTTGATCAAAAACACGCATGTCTCGTTAGCAATTTTTTTATTTCTTCCAAAGCCATTGCATTCAAATCCATCAATCAAATCTAAACTCTGGTTATAGCGCAGTTCCTTTCGAAGAGCCATTTCATCCATTAAAATTACAACATCGGTTTCATTTTTGCTTTTAAGGTCTAAGCACATTTTTTTTATTAATTCATAAGAGTTATTTTTAAATCCAGGCTGAAGAAACTTAAGTGGAGCCCATCGATTCACGGTTCTAACATGTGGTAAATTTAATTTTAATTTATCCCTTAAAAAGGAGTAGGATGATTGCGACGTATAGTAAATGTTTTGGGCCAAAAATTTTACATCGGTGGAATATTCTTTCGGTCGGCTACTTATGAGTAATTTGCAAAACGTTTTTGACTCGTTACTTATGTGCTTAACCGTATCAATAGCATCAGCTAAACGCTTAGGACCTTTCTCCTTCTTGAATTCCTTAACCGGCCGTTTTCGCTGAAGTTTTGATTTCAGAAATCGTATTTTTCGTAGCAGCATAGAGCAACGTTTTTGATAAAAACGATTTTTTGAATTCATTTTTTTACAATTGCTGCATATTGAATCTGTAATATGTGGTTTATCCACAGGTTCATCAAAATTGTAAGGGTCTTCTTGAGAAAATTCTTCCAATTCCAAGGTTGGAACGGCTTCCTTTTTTAAATACCGTTTCCCAATAAAGGAGTCTGAAAAATGGGTTTCGCAAATTCTTAAGTCTTTGTCGTAATCCTCATGCTTAATATTGCATTTTTCCCTCCATATCTG
>VNJO01008615.1:0-25926 GCA_008042535.1 Drosophila tani | reverse complement strand
TTTTTTTTACATTAATTTCGCCATCATTCCTATGGCAGCTATAGGATATAGTAGTCCGATTTCGGTCGTTCCGACATATATACTGCGTGCTAAAAAAATAAGACTATGCTGAAAATTTCAGCTCGATAGCTCAAAAACTGAGAGACTAGTTCGCGTAGAAACCGACAGACGGACAGACAGACGGACAGACAGACGGACAGACGGACAGACAGACGGACATGGCTAGATCGACTCGGCTGGTGATGCTGATCAAGAATATATATACTTTATGGGGTCGGAGATGCCTCCTTCACTGCGTTGCAAACATCTGGTCAAAATTATAATACCCTCTGCAAGGGTATAAAAATAAATGTTTGAAAATAGACCTTTTTGTACGCATCTGGGTGCATCTACCCCTTAACCTACTTCACTTCAAATTTAACAGTGATTAAAAAAAAAATTTTTTTTTTAAAGCATAAAAAATGAAATGTTATATAGTTCCGCAAAATTCAGACACCATTTTCTACCTTAAATGCATGTTGTGGGAAAACTAATCAACACAGATTCATTTTTTTTTTTCATATTCATACAGATTCTAAATTTAATTATCTTTAAAATGTCATTTTCACATGTTTGAATAGCTTAAAAAAATTTATCTTTTTTTCGCGATATTTGTTTTAGACTCCCCATAGTGCGTCGCCGTCCAATTTAATGAGCTGGCTACTTTGAGCATTAAAATGGGGTTTCATGGTTGTTATCTAATTGGTACTCGATTTGCCTATATTTTGTACTTCAGGAACTCTGAAATAAACAGATAAGATATAAATACAATTTACTAGATTATTTCAACCCTTCAGAATTTCCTTTTATAGTTAATTAAAATCATATTAATTTATTTACGTTAAAACAATCTTTATTTACCGTATTATTTTGGGCGCAACTCTATTTTATTTTTCGGTTAGCAAGTCCAAAGGGGCCTTTTCATATTGCCTTAAAAAGTATTATTAAGCAAATAGAAAAACATACCATCTGTCTTTAGAAAAATATATCTTTCCTAATTGAACGAATAGGTACAGTATATATATATACAGTATTATAAATAGGGTAGCAGATCTCGAGGTTCAAACATGCCAGATCGTCTCGGTGCCTTATGTTACACTATCATGGCGTCGGATCTGTATCCTTCACCATGTTATATAGTCCCCATTATTCTCTACCTTTTCTACTTAATATATTTTAGATATGTAAAACGCACAACATAATGAGTTGAATAAATTTCTTAAGATTCAAGAACAAAGAATTATTGTAAAGCATTATTGTAATAAAAATATTAATATTAATGGCACAAGAATACATTTCTGATATTGGCACACTTTTGAAAACAAGCCTAATTTAGGCTTTGACAAAACAACTACACAACCGCAACTCATTAAATGATGAGCAACAAAGGCTACCGGCCAACTCAGGTTTTTAGGAAGCGTTAAGTCGCGTTCTGCTTATTATCTCACACATAAACCAGCTGCCCACACCTTCAACAAAAGGTACGGAACCACGCACACTCACCAGCATGATGGAATACTGTTGCTTCTCCACCATGAGGTATTTTCGATATAAAAGCAGATACTTCTAAAGGATTGGCGTTTGTTCACTTTGGTTGAGTGTCGGGAAAACGGTTGTCGGGTACTACAAAGCGTATCAAATACAAAGCAGTTACGTGGGTATGAAAAAGTTACGTGAGTTGCAGTTCAAAAATACCTACAAAATATATCCATCGGCTAAGAAAATTGTGTTTCTGTCTTGAGTTTAGTAAATTTATAATAACATAGCTATTAATATATTAAAGAAATACGTCAGAATTTACTAAAATAGAGTAAAATGTTTCTTACTATACTTAAACTTGGTAAGTACTTACATTGGAAAATTCTAGCAATGAAAATATTAAAGAAAAAGGTTTTGCGATTGGTTTCTTGGAAAATAAAATATAATAAATTAAATAAATTTAAGTCATACCTATATGCTTACAAGAGTTTTAGAAAATTTAATAAGTGAATGTTTTGGAATGAAATATTTCGAAATGAGGAATAATATGAAACAATAGTTTAAGGAAAGCAAATTTAAAAATTTTAAATTTTAACTGTTTACTTTGGTTTGCGGACTCGTGATAAATACTCAATCTATGATTTAAAAATTTTTCACTGCTGAGCATATTTTATTTTTATACCCGATACCCATAGGGAACAGAGGTATTATAACTTCGTGCAATCCGATCTTGATCAGCATCACCAGCCGAGTGGATTTAGCCATGTCCGTCTGTTCATCTGTCCGTCTGTTCATCCGTCCGTATGAGTAAACAGATCTCAGAGACTATAAAAGCTAGAGCCACCAGATTTGGGCACAGCATTCTAATCCGTTGCACGCAGATAAAGTTTGTTTTAAAATTTGGCCACGCCCACTTCCGCCCCCGAAAAGTATAAAAAGCTATCGTCGTGATTTTCAGATTAATTAGATACAATAACTCCGATTAGATTTGTTCGGAAGTTTTCTGAAAATTTAAGTAAAATACGGTAATAAACTTGGGATTCTGAAATAAAGTCAAAATTTTAGGATAGGGTCTAACAGACACCTTATGCTTGTTGCGAAGCTGCATGTAGTCGACCGGGTGAGGGATCGATCCCTGGCGAGGGCGAAGTTTTCCTTCATCTCTCTCTACATTTTTTGTATGTAATACTTTTTTTTTTATTTCTAAAAATTGAATAAACAGGATAAAAAATTAAAAAGCTAATAGAATAAAAATTAAAAAAATATATCTATTTTGGTTTTTGTCGGGATTGAACTCTAACCAATGAGCCATTCAAAAGATTATATAATAAGGCGAATGTCACACTAAATAGCTTCAACATTTTTGGCACTAAAATTATTTTGTTTGTTTTTTATTTTTTTTAATATGTCTCATAATCAAAACAGACGCTTGGGTAGCGGGTATCTCACAGTCGAGTACACTCGACTCTAGCTTTCTTACTTGTTATACCCGATACCCATAGGGTACAAGAGTATTAAAAGTTAGTACTAACCAAGAATGTATTTAACAGGCAGAAGGAGGCATCTCCGACCCCATAAAGTATATGTATTCTTGATCAGCATCACTAGCCGAGTCGATTTCGCCCCGAAAATCATAAATAACGTTATTCAAGCTATAGTCGTGACTTTTGGCTTAAAGTAAATAGATAAAATAAATAAGTAGGCATCAGCGGACGTTTTCTGAAAATTTGAATAAAATCGGATGAAAAGCATGGAAGTTATTAAGCAATAAAGTTTCTGTGTATGATTCTTCATCTCCTATGTTTAGATTACGCAACACGTCCCAGGCATCATTTGTTTCTTTTGCTCAACATGTTCCTAGCAACATTTGTCTTTTTGGATGTTGCTCATGCGGGTATGACACAGCACACAAGTTTTCATTTATTGACGGCTTTCTAATGAAGCCGTCAACTATAAAGAGACAACTATATGTATTTTTTGGTTCGGATTTCTTCGTAATGAGACCAAATTAAAAGGTAAACAATAACAATGGCCGGAATTCGTCGTACATAATTATCAATTTCTAAAGTCCTCATGTAATCACTACTGCAAAAAGTAAAATAAAAGCTCTAAAATTATTTTTTACACCCGCTCTTGTACAGAGATTTAGTTAATTCATAATATTTACACAATTTCATGGCGAAAAACCCATGCCGCCGAAAACTTATGCATTTTGTTTCTTTATTTTACTTTTGTGCAGCATAGTTGCTGAAAATTATGGCAAGCCTTCAGCAAAAACCGATATATTTTGTGGGACCGTTTTGTCTAGGAGACATTACTATACTTTTTAGATACAACTTTATGATTTAGAGACGGTATTTTTTATCGAGCTCATTATTTTTTCTGGCATTTTTTTTTCTAGGCCTATTGATTTTGTCAATGAATGCATTAATTGTTCATTGAAAGAACCATATAGTCGTCTTGCTCGCACTTAGGTAAAACCCGATGGCTTCTGTCAAGCCTCTAATGAATACTTCAAAAGTTTTTGATGTAAACATGTAAACATAAACATTTGTCTTCATTTGTCAACATTATCTTTTTTGCATGTCCATGTGCTATTGAATTTCACCCACAATGCTTTGGTCAATGTAGCTTTCCTACTTGTTTTTTATATTACTTTATGTATTCATCCTGACGTAATAGATAATCAAGATTCAGCGGCCGTAAATTTTGTACAGATTGCAATTATCCAATTCCAAAGTTATAAATTACTAATTTAATAATAATAATGTGTCTGTGTATTTTTCATCAAACTTTGGCCCTTTTTAATCACTCCGTGAGCGCTAAGGGAGTACTTATTTAGCTTATTTTTGAAGGCACATTCAGATCAATAACTCAGCAACAATAGATCGTAAGACTGTAATATTTGAAATTAATCTTAATTCTTCAGGAATTAACTTTATGTTAATAGTAATACTCGTATATTTCTTGATATGAGCGTCCACTTTTAACAATTTGTAAGTGTAACAAGAGAGTTAGGTATGGGTTTCGGAAAGAAGATCAACTTTGAATAGATTTATAAAAAAATTTCAACTTTTAAATACGAGGTTTATTCAAAAAGTATCGAGAATTTTGTGTTTCTTCAAAAATTATTTATTTATTCATGAATATCTATTTTGTCCCCTTCAAAGTAATCCCCATGAGATATTATACACTTGTGCCAACGGTTTTTTCAATCTTCGAAGCACTTCAAAAAATAATTTTTTTTTATCTTGTTCAGCTCCTCCTTCGATGCCGTCTTTATCTCGTCAAGCGTAGCGTAACGTCGTCCGTTCATGGGCCTCTTCAGTTTAAGGATCAAGAAAAAGTCACAGGGGGTCATTTCTGGGGAATACGGTGGCTGCGGCATCATTAGTGTGTTGTTTTTGGCCAAAGGGCACAAGCAACGATGTGTGAGCAGGGGCGTTATCGTGGTGCAAAAGCCAATTTTTGTTCTTTTCGGCCTTTCTTCTTGGCCTTCTGAGAACATTTTGTATCACCGATAGCTTCTCCGTATGCCACAGTCAACATTTGGAATGCATCCGTGCACTAAATTTCGTTTTTCACACAAAATTTGATACAGGTTCCTTGATTTATTTTTTTGAATAGGTAAAAATCGAAGACGATCCAAAACACGTGCAAGCAAAGCAGCTGTCAACAATTAATTGAACATTCAAAATGGCCGAGCTTGTCGGCATAAGTGAGAGACATGAGTACCAACATAACGCCACAAAAAAATCATAATTCGAATATACGTAACCCGCGAAAATTCAAAATTCGCGATACTTTTTGAACACACCTCGTAGTGCTATAGGAAAATTAAAATTATTATAGCAAATAATTGAACCCGGTAAAGGTTTCTAAATGTCAAAATTTTGGATTCTACCATATTTGTTCGATATCTTGCACACTTTTTTAAGCAACTTCTTTGGAACTTTTTTTTTCGAAAAAAACTTTTTTCTTTAAGCATTTACCGATATCGAAAAAATCCTACGTGAATCGATAGCCATGGGTAATTTGGATTTTTGACGAAATTTTAGATCGATTGGTAAGGATTTGTTCTTGTAGTGTGTTCGGCCACGGAAAAATAGGGTCTACGGAGAAATTCTATACGTCCTCCATTTTGTTTTTGATACAAAAAAATCAAAAACCATTTCTAATAAATTTACAATTAGCTCTTCCATTAGTAAAAAAAAATTCTCAAAATCCTCTTTTTTTTAGCTACCAGTGTAACACATAAATCAAAGGCAATAAAAAAAAAAAAAAATTTGAAAATAAAGAACTCTATAGAATGTGTTGAACTTATTTGGACATAATAGGGTATATTTTAAGCTATATTTTATGATTTTTTTTCACAAAAATATTGAAAAATAACGGTATCATACGCAGTTTTCAGAGGCACGATTTTGGCACGATTTTGCTGGCACGATTCTGGTCAAATAAGTAGCTCAAACGAAGAAATTCAAAAGCGTTATTTAAGTAGATAATATTTCCTATACAATGTCCTACGATATTTGAAAAACTATCAAGATGGCACACTTTTGAAAAAAGTGTTAGTGGTCAAATTTGGTTCTTTTTTAAATTCCAAATTTATCACTTTTATCCATGGGCCATATGGAAAATATATTCAAGTACACCGACAAGAACACAGATAATATTTGAAAGCGATTGGTCAATTCGTCGTTAAGTTATGAAGCCAGCAATTTTGAAAGACGTCGTTGCGAGAAAAATACGTTTAAAGTTTTCTCATGCCGTATCCCCTATGCGAGAGGTCGCTCTTAAGGCAGTCCTCCCCCGTCAGGCCCGAATTTCAAGCCTATTTTCAACAATGCATTGTTAAAGAACTACTCAAGATAATTTCATGAAGTTTTTTTTGTAGGATTCGTACATTTTACGACTTTAAAACCATATAAGCAATTATTATGTCGGGTTGTTGCGGCGTCCTTGAGATGACCTTGAAAGTGCCGTGTCAAATCTGGATAACTGACTTTGTGGCACGTTTTTAGCGATGTCAATGTCTCAAATGGAAAAATTTAAATTGATTATTAATTAGTGTTACGATGGCTATGTTTGGTATTGGGCGATTTTTGATTTTTCAAAAATGGCTAAAAATACACAACTTTTAACAAAAAAGTGAATTTTCTACCATGTTTTTTGGTCTTTTGAAGGCTGTAAAATTTTGAAAAATCAAAAATTCAAAAATCTGGTAATACCAAACATAGCGACATGTTTTCTGAACAATTTAAAAAAAGAATTAGTCGAATCGGATTAAAATTGCTACTAGAAGTCTTACCAAAAAGTTAAAAAAAGTCAACTTTTGGGGAAACGCGTTTGAAGAGCCGTCGAGCGCTCAAAACGGTCGCAGGTGCGTGCGTTCCAGACACCGAATAACCATGAACGAACGTTTTTTTACAAAACGCTTTTAAGGGCGTGTTACTATTATCGTCTACTTCAAAAATCGATTTTTTGAAACCGCGACGGCGGAGGACTGCCTCAGGAACGAACGTTTAAAAACTATTCAAGATAAGACATTGCCGCTTTCACAGAATATTGTTTAAAATATAAACTATCAAAATAGCAAAATACAACAAAAAAACAATTCTTTGAAATTGTTACTCTGGTATAGCCCCTTAAGTGGGTGTCTATGTTCATGTTGTAGATTCATTAATTGCGAATTCAGAATCTGCTCTTCCCGCGACTTTTTGCGTAATTTAATTTTTAGATCTTTACGTTTTTGTATGGCAACGCTGTATTGCTTACACTAACATTTTGAAAATTGTATCTATTGGGGCCGATGGAGCGAAAAATTCCAAATTTTTAATGTTGATGTGATCTAGCTTTAAATAAGCGTCGAATGACACCTCGATCATCCTGATCGGATACTTCGTTCAAAAGATATTCAATTAACAAGATTTTAACGGCCTTTCCGAAATGAGAATGTTTGTCCTGTTGTTTGTCTGTTTGTGTGTCGATTTTTTTTGTTTTAGAGTCCTGAAACTTTTTGAGTTTCCCGCTTATTTGGCGGGAACACATCTTAAAAAACGACTAAAGCTACAGAAACGTGCTATATGTCGTTAGAAAGGTATTTTGAAATGATAATTGCTTTGCCTGGACATAATTTATCTAAATATAATATTTAAGAGCTTATAAGCAAATTAATTTTTATACCCGGCACCCATAGGGTACAAGGGTATTATGAGTTAGTGCCAACCGAGAATGTATGTAACAAACAGAAGGAGGCATCTCCGACCCCATAAAGTATATATATTCTTGATCAGCGGCACCAGCCGAGTCGATTTTACCATGTCCGTCTGTCCGTCTGTCCGTCCGTGTGAAACAACAGATTTCAGAGACTATAAGAGCTAGAGTTATCAATTTTGTTTTAAAATTTGGCCACGCCCACTTCCGCCCTCAAAAATCATAAAAAACGTAAAATAAGCTATACTCGTTATTTTCGGGTTAAAGTTAATAGATAAAAGAAATTAATAAAATAGAGCGGACGTTTCCTGAAAATTTCAGTTAAATCGGATGATAACCATAGGAGATATTAGCAATAAGGTTCGAATTTTAAAACACCGCCCTAAGGCACTGTTGCAAGCTGTAGCCGACAGGTGGCGCATTCGAGCCTTGGCCGTGCGATATAATGGTAACTGCAGAAAAAATGACAAAAGAATATAGCAAGAAATGACAAGAAATAACATAATTCATTTTTTGACGCCGATCGAGCGGGTTTTTATGTTTTCCTATAAAATGTATCATTCATATTTAAGTAGCGTAGAAGCTCCGTGAGTCCAAGTAACGGTTATTTCTCGTATTTCTCAACGCGCGACAGCAACGAAACGGCGACAAAGAGCAACCGTCTGGCGGTCGATAGCCAAAGAGCACGGTCTTGCTCACCCGCTCTACCCACTTCTACACCTACATCATGGAGTTCTCAGTGTAAAACCCCGAGAACAAGCAGTGACAAAATTTCTGTAACTGCAGCAAAAGCAACAGCAACAACTACAGTATCGGCGGGAAAAGCAACAGCAACAACTACAGCAACGACCAATATCGCGGAAACGACTGCGATGTCATCGACTGCAGCGCAAAATACAATAACAACAAAAACTGCAAGCTCCAAAGCCAAAATCGGCAATATTCAACAGGCGGCCCCGGCCATACAGACCGGCATGGATCGCTACATCCAAATCAAGCGTAAGCTTAGCCCGCAGAACAGCGCGGTCGGCAACACGCCAAAGATAAACCGTGTCCAAGGAGACAATGTTCAACCCAGGAGATCTAATAGCAACAGATTTGCCCTTTTAGCGGATGATCTACCAGAACTGGGGCAAGAGACCCAAAAGAAATCAAAGCCCCACCAATCTACATAAGGGAGAAAAGCTCGAACGCCCTGGTCAACAAAATTGTTGCGCTGGTCGGGGACGGAAATTTTCACGTAGTTCCGCTTACCAAAGGGAATATTCACGAAACAAAAGTTCAAACGAAGTCTGAAGAGCACTTCCGAGCTGTGTCCAAATACTTGGACGAATCAAAGAAAAATTATTACACGTATCAATTGAAAAGCAGCAAGGGCCTGCAAGTGGTACTTAAAGGAATCGAGCCCGATGTAACCAAAAACAAAATTATAGATGCCCTTAAAGAAAAGGGTTTTTCTGCCGGCCTGTAGGATTAGGGTAGAGCCTCTACACCTAGGCTTTTGATAAGAGAGAGCACTTTGAAGGGGTCTATCTGTTCCCAAATCCTGTAGGGGGGGATAATTTCACCTCCTCGTTGTTGAAGTCGACGTCTGCTTAGCGAGGGGCATTCACATAGAACATGTTTTGATGTTTCTGGCTCCATCTTACAGAATCTGCATGTGTCGTTTTCTGAAAGTTTTAATTTCTTAAGGTGATACCCTAGGTTGCAGTGACCCGTTAGGTAGCCTGTTAGAGTGCGAATATCACTCTTTTTTAAGTTGATGATGCGCTTAGATCGCGACATCTGAGGGACGAGGAATTGTTTGGCTTGTCTCAGCCCTGCACTGTCGGTTCAGTAGCGTCTTATCTCCTTTTCCTCCCAATTCCTGAGCAGTTCTCTTGGTGTCATCGCCCCGCGCTTAGCCAGGGAGTCTGCCACCTCGTTTCCTATATGGCCTTCATGCCCTGGCACCCAACCCACCGTTAAGATGTTCTTGGAAGCGTGGGCGTTCATCTGTTGGAAACAGTTCTCTACAAGTCTGGAGGAGATCGTGAAGGACCTCAGCGCTATGAGCGCCGCCGCCGACTGTCAGAGAAGATTTAAATCCGTGCGCCTTGCATTTTCCTGCGAAGGCATTCACGAGCACAGATTTCTATGGCGTGTATCTCTGCTTGGAAAATGGTCGGAGACTCCCATGGCTATGGACTTGTTGAAACTTGGTCCAAAAATACCAGCCCCGGTGTTACCGTTTTCCAATTTCGACCCATCAGTGTACCACGTTTGTGATCCCCTGGGTAGAGATATTGATTTTGTGTTCCAATCGTGTCTGGTGTACAAGACTACAGAGAAGTTTCTGTGGAAGACAAGTTTAGGTTTCTGTTCGTCAGTTACGCGCAGAATGGGCTCGTTTATTAAGGGTTCGTGAACCCGTAAATGCCCCGTAAGATCACCACTTTTTATGTCGGTGATATTTTGAAGGCGAAGTGCCCCCAGACAGGCCTCCTTTTTCAGGGTTATGGTTAAAGGGGGTATGCCAGTTATGACTCCAAGTGCTGCAGTGGGGCATGTTCGGATGGCATCAGTAATGCCTATGCAGACTAGTCTTTGTATTTTGGTAAGTGCTGCCGCAGCTGTCTTCTGGGTAGCTTTCGTCCACCAAGCAAGACATGCACAGGTTAGAATCGGTCTTACCACAGTGTTAACAGACCAGTAGATCATATTGGGACTTAGGCCCCATGTTCTACCGAAAAGCCTTTTGCAAGCGAAATATGCTCGAGTGGCTTTATTTATCGTCTTTTCGAGGTGTAAATTCCAGTTGAGCTTGGAGTCAAGTATGACTCCTAGGTAGTTGGCTTCAACCGAAAAATCAATTGTGGATCCATTTAGCGATGGTCTAGGTAAAGAAAGAGACCTTTTCCTGGTAAATGGAACTAAAACAGTTTCAGACGGGTTTATGGACAGTCCTTTGTCCTGACACCATCTGCTGGCTATAGTTAGGGCTTGCTGCATGCGATCCGAGATGGTTTGCTCATGCCAGCCCACTATATAGATGACTAGATCATCAGCGTAGCCTTGAGTGGGGAATCCTAAGTTGTTGAGCTCATAGAGTAGCTCGTCAATGACCAGAGTCCACAAGAGAGGAAAGAGTACTCCCCCTTGGGGCACCCCCTTGTGGTTGTGATTGAGGTCATGGTTCCTCCTAGGTCTACAGATATGATTCTGGATTTGAGCATTTCCAGAATCCACCTAATGATGGGTGTGGAGACATTTTTACGTACGAGAGGCACCTAGTGCTATTTGTTGAGCGCCAATGGTCTTTTCAATGGTTGTTGTAAGGCAGTGAATGGCAGTCTCAGTTGACTTACCAGCTTGGTACGCATATTGGTACTTATGTAGGGGAAGATGCTTGAGATTCACTTCCCTGATGTGCTGGTCAATTATCTTCTCCATAGTTTTAAGTAAGAAGGAGCTAAGGCTAATCGGTCTATAGGACTTAGGGAGTTGGGAATCTTTCTTCCCTACCTTTGGAATAAACACAACTTTTACTTTAGCCCATTTGCTTGGTATGTGTCCAAGCACGAGACTAGCTCGGAATAGACGGACCAGGGGGAGTGCGATTTGGTGCAGTCCCCGCTGCAACAGGCATGGATAAATTCCATCCGGTCCAGGAAATTTGTATGGACTAAAACTTTATATAGCCCATTGTACACTATTTTGATGAAACAAACTATAGGGCATGCTTCCAAGACGTTCTAATTGATAGGGGGGTTGCCTTCCCTCAGTCATGTTGGAGTCTGCCACCATAGCCACGCGCAGGTGTGGGCACTCTCCAGTCCCAGAGAGGTAGGTTGATGCCTCACTCTCTGAGTTGGGTTGCTCCACAGCCACGCACCCCGGAAAATGAGTAGTGAGGAGTAGACTACTTGTTTCCGTTGGGTTGTTTGTGTGTGTTCCATCTGGCTTTTTCAATGTACATATGCCGTTTGAGTGGTTTTTTGAGAGGGCTTTTTGTAGCCTGACAGCTTCCGGGAGAGTCGAAATCTGCCCGCAGTGTTGGCGCCACGTAGCCCGTTTTGACCTTCTCAGCTCTTTGTTGTAGAGCGTTAAAGCACATTTATTGGAATCCCATGTGGCCTTCCCATTCTTCGCTTTATTGAAGAGCCTTCGCGCAGCCTTTTTAAGATCGTCAAGGCTCTTGTTCCACCAGGGAACAGCCCTTCTGATCTTACGAACTTTTTGTTC
Source organism: Drosophila tani (assembly GCA_008042535.1). Lineage (NCBI taxonomy): Eukaryota > Metazoa > Arthropoda > Insecta > Diptera > Drosophilidae > Drosophila > Drosophila tani. Next base: position 13,968 of record VNJO01008615.1, on the reverse strand, counting down.
GCAGCTGGCGTGATATGCCGATTCAATGTTTTTGAAGTGAAACTTCTTTAGGCGCGTTATGGATTTTCGGGGACGAAGTAAAACCGATTTGTAAACGACACGAAAATACGCGTAGTTCCTGTCCCTCTCTCACCGCTGGCAAACGATCTTCCTCTCCTCTTCTATCCTCTATCGCTCTCAGCGCGCTAGCACAAAGTTGAGAGCGTAAAAATCTAAAAATAGAATGCGCATGTGAGCACGTGTGTGTATGCGAACTTAAGCGAGAAGACGCTTTTTAAGCCGAAATCATTTCTGTGACAAACCAAATTCATTTACAGAAGTAGAAAAAAGGGTGAGAGGTGTGTGTGTCAAAAGAACTTCTGATTGAACAGGTTGCATACAGATATTAACAGGTTAAGTATGCATTAACTATTTTTGATTGGCACCATAATTCTTATCCATCTTTTTCGACCTGGAAATGAAAATATGTAATGTGTCTTCTTCTTCTTCTCAATCGGTTTGTTTTATAATTTTAAGAATATTTAATTTTATAAAAGTCGGCCAAATATAGCCGCCATAGAAAAAAATTTTTATTATCGTAAAAAAAAAACTATATTTACATGAAAATGGCTTAGCAGAAAAACACGAATAGCACACATCTGGTCGAATTCTGGCAGCTGAAACTAAAACCATATACATCCTTAGATAACTTTAACTAATATAAATATATGCATATATTTTGATGGAGGGTAAGATGGGGGTCACAACGTTTTCCCCAACTTTATTCGTCCCTTGTAGAAAAATTGCCCACTCATTTGGTCACTGCTAAAACAATTATTTTAAAACAAATGGTCAACATAATGGGTGCGTTCACCAGAACAACATGATAACTGATCACTGATGGATTTCATACGATAGTTGTGCTGAACGAGCATGATTACTAATCATGATGCAAACATTTTTCCCATCATGATCAGAAAAATGGAGCGTACAAATAGTACGCTACCTTTATACGATACTGATGGATTGCTGCTGGCATATATTGATAGTTGAGATATCGTTAAAAATATTGTAAAGAAGAAGAAAATAAACAAGGGGAATATATATTCATAATAATAAATTCAGTTGTTCTGTTAGAAATTTTTGATTTTGATGTATCCACGGATGCAGCGTACAGTGCTGCAATTGCGGCAGTGGACGAGATGAATTTTGCAACCCGCCTTTTCAAGAAAAGGCGGCGTCACATCAAATCACACTTTTTAATTATAATATTGTTAATTATGTAATATTGTATACTTGTAAATAAATTGAACATTTTTGGAACTATACATTAATCGTTCGTCATATAAGAAAATATTAGATACAAAAATCCATGCTTCGTCCTTGAATTATTTAACCTCTAATCTTCGAACTAACCTAAGACAGAAAATAAGAGATAATGAAATGGTAAGAGAGAGCGGAATACTAGAAGTTTCACTTCTGTCGTGCGTAGGCTCTACACACCCCCTTTTTTTTGTGAAGCACAGTAGCTTCACACTCTAGCACGCCTATTGATATTATCGGACGGGTGGAGCAGTCTCTGGATTGCTCAAGTTCAAAACAGAAAATATCTACATAGCTACATTCCACGGCACATCCTATATCAAATCGGTGGTGATCAGACATGGTGATCTCACTCGCAACGTGCCAGTTTGAGACAACGGACAACATATTTAGACTACAGAGGGTTAGGTCAAGGTTTTCCTCTCTGATCGCGTTAATAAATGTAGGCTCGCTGCCCTGATTTAGTAAACCTACGTTATTACTAATAATGTACTCAAGAAGGTACTCACCTCTTTTGTTTATGCTTCCTGTTATCCAGGGCTCTATGCTGGGGATGAGCTGGTGCGTCCAGCGTCCCTTGCTGGAGGTGTCCCAAGCAGCCTGCCAGTTAATGACGCTCTGCCTCCTGGCACTCCTCTTTACCTCGGACTTGGTCCTTTGGTCCGCTTGGTTGCCTACTAGAGCCGCTCGAATCTCCTTGGCCTCCCGCACCAGTTCTCACAGGGAAACTTGGCCTGCAATGACGAGCGCTGCATCATCCGAAATCGTCCTGAAGGCACTCGCTACTCTGACGCCACACAGGCGATATGTCGAGTTAACCCCTCGCAACTACTGACAGCCGTGGCCTCGGCCCACACCGGAGCAGCGTACAAAAACTGCGACTTAACAACTGTCGCGAGGAGCCTACGTCTGTAATGTTTCGGACCCCTGGTGTTTAGCAGGATCCTGCAGAGCGATCCTGTAATCACGCTTGCCATCCTGTTTACGAACTCCAGGTGCTCGCGATAGGAGAGACGGGTGTCCAGCATGACTCCCAGGTAAATTATGGCACGCTGAGATGCCACGGTTGTCCCTCCGATCTGGATGTGCGCAGACTCCACTGCCTTCCTGCTTGAGATCAGCACCGCTTCAGTTTTGTGAGCGGCCAGCTCTAGGCCCGCCACTGCTAGCCACTCCTCCAATGCTCGGATTGCACAGTTTGCAGCTGCTTCCGCGGCAGCCACTTCCTTAGACATCACAACCAGAGCCACGTAGTCTGCAAAGCCAACTATGTCGGCGCAGCTCGGCAGTGGAAGCCTCAGGACTCCGTCATACATCGTGTTCCACAGCAGAGGGCCCAGTACCGAGCCCTGAGGAACTCCGGCTGTCACCTCGTAGGTCCTGGAGCCCACAGAGGTTTCAAAGACCAGCTCCCTCTTGCTAAGGTAGCTATGTACCACATTCTGCAGGTATTCGGGAATGTTGAAGGACCGTAGTGCCTCCAGTGTCCTCCCCTAATCGGCCGAGTTAAAGGCGTTCCGTATGTCCAGCGTGACCACTAGACAATACTTCTTCGTCCCGCCTTTCCATCTGATACCAGCGATGGCTTCAGCAGCGATGTTGGTGACCCTCTCTATCGCGTCCAGTGTCGATTTCCCCTTCCGGAAACCGTATTAGTTGGAAGAGAATCCACCGGCAACCTACATAGCAGCGTTCAGTCTGGTAGCAATGACCCTTTCGAAGATCTTGCCTATGGTGTCCAGCAGGCAGATCGGTCTATTGGACGATGCTTCTCCCGCTGGTTTCCCTGGCTTCGACAGGAGCAGGAGCTTCTGGCGTTTCCACCTGTCAGGGAAGTTCCCTTCCAGCAGGCAGTTGTTATACAGTGCAGCTGCCGCTTCCGGGTGGAGGGATAGCAGGCTCTTCACTGCAATATTCGGGACCATATCCGGCCCAGGTGCTTTCCTGTTCTTCAAAGCCCTAGCCACTGACAACACTTCCGTCTCCGTTACCGGACACATCGGGGGATGGAATGGGGGCGACCTTCTGGAAACAGCGCTTGGACAATGCCTTCCAGGGCAGCCGGGTCTGAGGGCGACCTACTGCCGGCATTCACGCGTTTGACCACCGTTTCATAGGCTCTTCCCCATCGATCGTTTTCCAGGTCGTCGCAGAGCTTGAGGTAGCATTCCCTCTTGCTGTCCCGTATCGCCAGTTTGAGTGCCTTCTTTGCATTCCTGAAGCTCGAGTTGAGGGTTGGGAGGTTTGCGGTACCTCTCGCTCTTTGGACCAACCTCCTGGCTCGAAGACAGGTCCTGCGCAAGCTAGCGGTTTCCTCACTCCACCAGTACACTGGTGCGTGGTGGTTGCGATAGGTCTTTCGCTGCTGCAAACTCTGATCACAGGCTTCCTCCAGTCTAGCTGCCATCTTGTTCGCGGCTTCATCTGCCGAGTCCAACTCGGAGACAGCCAAGTCCACTGGCAAAGGCCTGTGGCCTAAAGGAGTCCTGGCGGTACGCTTTTCTTGGCATGGCCGTCGACTGACTTTGGCAGGGTGGGCCGCCAACTGACAGCAGAATGGCCTCATGGTCGCTGGCCGTGAACACCTCGCCTATCCTCCAGCGTGTGCTACGGACTAGGGAGCTGCTTGCGAACGATAGGTCGATAATCAAACCGGTCCCAGCTCTGTTGAAGGTGTGCTGGGAGCCCTCGTTCAGCAGCACGATGTCCAGCGACGCGACTGTTCCAAGGATGGTACGTCCCCTGGCGATGGTGTAGAGGGAGCCCCATTCCTCGGCCCGGGCATTAAAGTCGCCTCCTATCACCACGTTGCTCCGTCCTCTCAGGTCGCTGCTCAGCTCGTCCAAGATCTTGCTGAAGGTCACCAGTGATAGACTGGGGGCCAGGTAGCGGCTGTAGAGCCATGTGCATTCGCTCGGACGAACCCTTGCTGCCATCATGTCCCGCATGAGTGGTGCGCCCACTCCGCAGAGCCACAGTGCCGCTTTGCCTGTGTGATCCGTGACCCAATCGATGCTGCTTTCTACCCTGTAGGGCTCACTGAATATCGCGACCTCAGCGCCTAGTTCAGGCACCGTCTGCTTCAGGAGATCCTGCGTGGCCCTGCAGTGGTTCAGATTCAACTGAATCAACTGCATGATGGTCGCGGTTTCCCGGGCCCGCTGTCTGGTCACCTTCATGCCTGCCGGAGAGCAGATGAAGTATGAAGGCTCCCTGGTGCACTTGGCTGCCTTGTGCCCCTGTCCACCACATCTTATGTAGCAGTCGCTCCTATCGACTGGGCTCTTGCAGTTCGCTGCAATATGCCCGGTCTCCAAGCATCTGAAGCACCTTGGTGGGCCTGCTTTTTCCCGGATCCTACAGATGGTCCATCCGATCCGCACCTCGCCCCGATGGAGAACGGCTTTACCAGGGAGAAGGGCAAACTGACCACTGCCGTCTGCGACTCCGCGTAGCCTCGGCGCAGACTCCGAACTCAATGCAATATTGGCTCGCTATAGCAGCGCAAATTTCCTGCACTGTTGCGTTGGAGTCGATGTCTCGTATCTCCAATACAAGCAGCTTCGTCTCGTCCGACATGGCTCGCACTGACACTGCGTCGCCAAGCACCCTCGCAATGCTCTCCTTCATGGCCTCAGCGCTTTCTGCGCTGCCTTTGGCAACCTCTTGCCGTTGCCGTTTATGGTACGGCGCACCTTAGCAACACAGCTTCCCAGGCCCGACAACTGTTTGTCCTCCCTTCGAGTCACCATGGCTAGTACCTCGCTGTACGATTTCCCGCTCGCCTGTACAACGACCGCGTTCGGGTCTTGCGCGACGCGTAGCCCTTGTCTTCTTCTTCAGCACCTCCCACCCGGCAACCGGAATTGCGGGGCTCACGGTCTTCGCGGTCTTCCTGGCGTCAGCGTGCGTCTCTTGGGATCTCTTGGGAGCTTTGGCACTATTTTGCTGCGTTGGGCGCGTGGATGGTGGGGCCAGTTGAGTTGCTGATCCCCCAGCTACCGTTGGCTGGCTTACCCTTCGCCATGGCTCCGTTTGCGCTGCAGCCTCTTTTCTCCAGACAGGCGTTGTCTGCTGCTCCTGGTCTGTGCTTTGCATGCTTCGAGAGCATTTCGCGCCCACGATTGTAGCGTCCTGGCCATCCTCCCCGATACTGTCGTCCTTGCCGCCCTTTTTGTGCGCCTCAAGGATGCTCGTGTGAAGCGCCTTCATGCGCACGAATGTGTCCCTCTTGGCGACAGTTATGTGGCGCGCCGACTTGTCCATCATCTTAGTGGACATCTCCTGCAAGAGCTTCCCCAGCTCCAAGAAATCCTCAAGGCAGGTTGCCTCATGGGAGGCCTTGCTCCTTTTGGCCGGCGTTGTCCTCTGTGAGCCTGCTGGGCTCGCAGGATCTCGCGTCCTCTTTGGGGTTTCCCTAACGTCGGGGTCTGCGTTTTGCGCTTCTTCTAGGGTTGTAGAGGGTGCTGGCGGGGCGATCTAGCCACCGACGATCTGCCCACGAAAGGATTTTCTACCTCCTCCATCAAGGCTTCCTGGTTAGCTAGAGGGAGGCTCCCGCGCTGGCCACAGATTTCCCCTTGACTTACGATGGGAGTTATACCGCCCCTTTTCGGTCCCCAGTGCCCCTTTCGATAGGCGCCGCACTGTGGCTCGTTTTCTCAAAACACGTTGCAAAATTAATAACTTTTGATCTATTGAAGGTATCTACTTAATTTTTTTTATAATAATTTAAAAGTCTCCCAAAAATTTTAGGTAGTACGGTTTTTTAGGTTACGCCCACCAAAAGAGGCATAATTTATTCGGCAAACTAAAACTTTTTATTTTTTACTATAAAAATACATTTTTCATAGGAATCAATGAACTTAAAAATTCAAAATGATTAAACATATTTTTTTCTAAAAAAAAAAAAAAAAAAAATCCATAAAATAAATAAAATAAAAAAATATTTTTTTTTTTGCAACTCCGGTACTTAAAGCTATACTTTTTGCTGCCTTGCCGTTTTCCATACTGGCCGACTACAAAGTACCAGTTTGGTGCATGGTTTGATATGAACAATTATTAAAATCTCGAAATGCGCACAATTGTAGCAATGGTTTTTTTTTGTTTGTTAGTTGAATATCCCTACTAATTTTTAGTATTATCTAGAGCTCGGCGAAATATGGCATTTTTTTTTTATTTTCCACTAAAAATTGAAAATTGAGAATGAAAAGAGTTTTTTAAAAAAATCTAAATAAAATAGAAGTACGAAAAAAAAATCCATTTTCTTTTTAATTCAGGTTTAAAATTGACTCATTAAAGCAGAAAAATATATATTTTTTTGAGCTTAACTTTTTTTACGCGAGTTTTTTACCGTTTTGCAACTAAAGAAAAATTGTCAAACTTTGAGTAGCAATTATAAATACTAAACAAATTTTGTAAATTATAAAATGTTGGTTTTGTATAGCTTGATCAATTCGTAATTGAATGGTATCAAAAGATTTGCTAAATTCAACAACGCGAAATCCGACTTTTGCAACGAGTTTACGTAAAATGAGCCACAGTGCGCCGCCGTGGCGGAGGGGTTGGAAATTATCCAATTATATTTCAAGATGTGCGCGCATGTGCTAAACAGTGCACAGTTGCATTGATTAGTTAAAGATAAATATAAATTTAAATATACCGGCTGGCTCCGGTTTTCACTTTTTTTTTCGTTTTCGTTTTTGGGCGAAAACGTACGTTTTCGTTTTAGGCGCTCCGGTTTTCACAAACTTTTTGTCATCGTTTTGCTATCGAAATATTTAAAATTTTTTATTGCTCAAACTGATAACTTGGATGTTTTAAGAAGTAAACGGAATGGTTAAATGCTTTAACCCTTTTTAATTGTTTGTCTTAAAGCTAAATAAAGGCAGAAATTGTTTATTTATCGGTCCAAGAAGGCTGCCACCCTTTGATGGTATGACTTTTATACCTTTTTTTATTGGTTAAAAAATTCATTTAAACATTAAAATAAACTGGTTTATTTAATTAAACCTTATTTAATCCTCCTTGAACATTATTAATGCCCACCTTTTAATTTTAGAAGCATTTAGACCAAATTGTTTTGTTCCACCAACAGTACGGCAGCACTGTCAACCAAAACGAAAGGTGCTGTTGCCGACGGCAAACATTTTGTTGGCAAATTCGAGGTGGGGTCAGAAAAGAATTATTTAAAACGTAAATGCGAATAAGATTGATCTACTGATGGTGTGAAATGAACATCAATAGACCAAGGAGTCAACAATTTTTTTTTCTTTTGCAATTAAGAACTGATTTGATGTAGAAAAAGGCATTTACTTTTCATTTCGACAAAAAAAACTTGCCCGTTTTTGAAAACGAAAAAGTCTTGTGAAAGTGAAAACGGGAGCACCAATTCTCGTTTTCGAAAACGAAAACGAGAGAATCTTGTGAAAGTGAAAACAGGAGCCTGCCTGATAAACGTGTTCATGTTTGAACATTCTGACAAGGGCCAGCAAAATTTTTTTATTCAATTTATTTTTCAGTAGTAATTGCAAAACTATTTTATTGATCAATTTTAAAATTTTTCCAATACAATTTTTTACAGTAGAAATTGCAAAACTTTTGTATTGTTTGTTCACACAATAAGAACTCTTTTGTATGCTTTTGCATTATCTAGACTCTGTCCTTACCATAGGGGGGAAACTTTAGTGAATTATTTTAAGAAACCTTAACTGCGGACGCCTTTGCACATATTTTTGTACCGATTTTTTATGTGCTTTCCTTCTTTTAAGTCTCTTACAAGACCGAACTGAAGAAAGGCTGCAAATGAAGCAAACGTCTACATTCTGCGAGTTATACCGGCAGGCTCCGGTTTTCACTTTTATTTCTCGTTTTCGTTTTTGAGCGAAAACGTACGTTTTCGTTTTAGGTGCTCCGGATTTCACAAACTTTTTGTCATCGTTTTGTTATCGAAATATGTAATGGTTTTTATTACCCAAACATATGACTTGGATGTTTTGAGAAGTAAACGGAATGCTTAAATGTCTTTACTCTCTTTAATTGTTTGTTTTAAAGCCAAATAAAGGCAGAAATTGTTTATTTATCGGTCCAAGAGGGCTGCCACCCTTTGATGGTATGACTTTTATACCTTTTTTTATTGGTTAAAATTCCATTTAAACATTAAAATAAACTGGTTTATTTAATTAAACCTTGTTTAATCCTCCTTGACCATTATTAATGCCCACCTTTTAATTTTAGAAGCACTTAGACCAAATGGTTTTGTTCCACCAACAGTACGGCAGCACTGTCAACCAAAACGAAAGTTGCTGTTGCCGACGGCAAATATTTTGTTCGCAAATTCGGGGTGGGGTCAGAAAAGAATTATTTAAAAAGTAAAAACGAATTAGATTGATCTACTGATGGTGTGAAATGAACATCAATAGACCAAGGAGTCAACTATTTTTTTCCTTTTGCAATTAAAAACCGATTTGATGTAGAAAAAGGAATTTACTTTTCATTTCGACAAAAAAAAACTTGCCCGTTTTTGAAAACGAAAAAGTCTTTTGAAAGTGAAAACGGGAGCACCAATTCTCGTTTTTGAAAACGAAAACGAAAGAATCTTGTGAAAACCGGAGCCTGCCTGATAATTTCAAACTGAACTTTATTTCAAAGTTCGCGTTTCCGTAGTGTTCTTAAAGTCCTTAAAACTAGTCTTATCCCTAGACCATTAGATTGGCCATATTTCCCCTAGCATGGGAAAATTCTTGAGTGCGATATGAAAGACACAGCTATTCCGCATTTATCTTTGAAGATATTATGTGACCCACGCAGGGTTCGTATTACATCTCAAGTGTATTTATATGTCTAGTGCCTAGATCTGTGTTAGGCCCAAGTGGCCGTTATATTTAAAGAAGTGCGCGCATGTGCTAAGTAGTGCACAGCGACTTTGATTAGTTAAAGATAAATTAAATGTATATTTAAACGAGTTTATGTTTGAACAACGATTTAAGCAATGAAACTATAAAGGTTTTTTTTAATTTTTTATCCACCTTAAATAATATTCATGCCCTTTTCATTTTACAAGCATTTTGACCAGATTGATTCGTTCCACCAACTGTTCGGCACCACTGGCAACCAAAACAAAAGTTGTTGTTGACAACGGTTAAAATTGTATTTCCTAAATCGAGGTGGGGTCAGAAAAGAAATAAATGAGAAATAAACATCAATAGACCGTTGGTCAGCTATTTTATTCCTTTAGTATATACATAGGTAAGATCTGATTTGAAAGACCAATTTGCCCGTTTTCCAATTCGAAAGACTCTTGTAAAAGAGAAAATAGGAGCACCGATTTTTCGATTTCGGGAAAGAAAATAAGAGAATCTTGTCTAAGTGAAACCCGAAGGACGCCTTATAGTGCACGACTGATTTTGCATGCCTAGCATGCACATTTCAAAAATATTCACTTAAATAAGATAAATGGTAAAACCCAGTTACTTGACAAATCGCTATAGTAAGGACAACAAGTGGGAAAGCTACAGTCGAGTGTGACCGACTGTGAGATACTCGGTACCCAAAGCATTGCACTATCAACATCTCTCTCTCTCTCTCTCTCAAAAGCTAAGTACTCAGATTTACGAAAAGTGTTCACATTCAGATTTGTTAGCAGTACAAACTCAAGCAGCGATTCCCCTCTCTCGTTTGTATCTTTACTCCCCCACATAGTGTGGCATAGCACCCCAGAATTGGGTCAGTGCCCTCTTTCTGCGCTTGCTGAACTAGAGCTCGGACGCTCTCCATGGGTGGATCCCTTTTATTGTATGGGTAGGTATAGCTTGGGGACGTTCCTTCGCTCGCATAGCCTTACCTACAGTTGCACCGAGAAAATAGCTCAAATAACAATTATTACTCCGTGAACATGATATTTCATTTTCTCGGATAAATAAACGCACACAAGCCAACAAAAAAACGGTAGTACCAAAAAGAAGTCAACAATTCACTCAACAAAGCCAATACGAAAATCACTCAATTTCTCACTCAACCGACCTGTACCTCCACTAAAACGTACACGCGGCAGGAAAAGGGACGTGAGTCCGATGCACCAACCCCGTCGATCCTAGTGCTAATCAACCAGCGCTTCGACGAGCAGGCGGAGCTCATATCGTCCAGCATCCAAAACCTCCGAAGATCGCATTCTGCGCCTTTTAAAAGAACACCTAGAAAAGATGGATGGCGACATCGATATCTCGTTTCTCTTTCAAAGTGAACGGTCGTGTTTTTGTTTTGCGCCTCGTATTTGTGTAAATTCTTTGCTATAAACCACCGGGGTTTTTTTAAACTTCTATCTTGTGTTCAATAATAATTCACCGTTTCACTTCGCGTGTGCATGCAGCTGTTTTTGTGTATTAATAACTATATTAATTGCAAATTAGTTTGGTGCAGCAATTGTTTATCTTCATTTTTGCATTCCTCTTTGTGCTTTATCCGTTACGCCGATATTACAGCTTGACGGCTTAAGCTTCCTAACTCTCGCTCTATTGCTCGCTCTCTCTCTCTTTTAGTGCACTTAACTTCTCTTATTTTCTCTTAACTTCTGATTGGTACAGTGGTAAGTAAGTATAATGACCGATAATATTGTCTGCGCTATTAAAACCTGCAAGAAGGTAATTTCAAATGATGACCCTAATATCGGCTGCTGGCTGTGTAATAATGTTGCGCACGCCAAGTGCCTTGATCGCACAGGCCGGGCGGCTGAAATTATAAAAAACAGTGGAATGCGCTACTGCTGTGAAACTTGTCGCGAGGTTGAAAAGGAAATGAGGTCTTTTATGTGGCAAACCAAAAATGGTTTTAGGGAGCTACTTGTTAGTTTTCGTAAAACTAATGAGGTGCTCCTGGCGCTGGACTCCCAGTTTAATGGCCTTAAGCTATTAAATGAGTCCCCTAAGCGCAAAAAAATCACGGTTGGCACACCGCATTTGGGCGGATCCCAACAACTCGCGGCGGGTTCTCAACAGCTCACTACCTCGGCTCAGCCCCTGAGTCCAATATATCTTATCCTCCAATGATATTAAGAATGGGGGCGAGAAAATATTCGGCCTCCGAATGTGCCGCGGGAGGGACAGCGCCCCCAGTTATATCTGTTGAGTCCGCTGAGGGGTCACAATTAATAACCCCACAGAACCCCATCCAGAAAACTCCCCAGGGTAACAGGGCCGGAATAGCGGCCGAAATTGTCACTACAAATGTATTGCCAAAAGCCCTGATTGCTATTCCACCAACGAAACAGATATTTGTTTCGCGGCTTTCCGCTGATCAAACATCTGATGATGTAAGCACCTACATTCTAGGTCGTATTAAAGCCGATAAATCTAAGATTAAGTTGGAAAAGTTCAAATTTTCTTATACTAGGGATATTTCATCTTTCAAAATATATGTCTCTGACGAACTTTTTAAGACAATGTGGTCTGAGAACTTCTGGGCAAAGCACATTGTTGTTAAGGAGTTCTAAGCTAAGAAAAAAAAGACGGCCGGTTGGAGTTAGTTTACCCAGGCCGAAAAAATCCATTGTGCCATCTACCTCGTCCGCTTCAAAAAACTAACAAATTCTCTTCTTCTTTCCTATCAGAATGCAAGAGGCTTACGTAGTAAGCTTCCTAAATTGTATTCTGATAGTTTATCGTGTGCATTCCAGGTGATTGTGTTCACAGAAACCTGGTTAAAGCCGGAGATTCCAAGCTCCGAAGTTTTTCCAGCTGTGTACACAACGTACAGGCTTGATCGGCCTTCCAGGCGAGGGGGCGGGGTCCTCATTGCGGTTGACTCCAACCTCACATCTGAAATGTTAACTTTCGAGGAATGCAACGAAGTTGAATTCCTTTGTGTGAAGCTATCATCTAATGGTAGTTTTACTTATATTACATGTTCCTATATTCCCCCCATGTCGGAACTTCCTATTTATTGGAACCACCTTTCCGCTATTCAGGCGGTCTCCAATAGACTTTCGGATAGGGACCATTTAGTAGTTCTAGGTGATTTTAACATTCCTGGTGCTATTTGGTCTACAAATGAATCTTCAAATACTCTTTTAACTACAGCACGGCATGACTTCATTGATGGCTTATTTGACATTTCGCTGTCTCAAGTCAACCATGTACGAAATTCCTAAGATCGCTTGCTCGATCTCTGCTTTGTCTCTGATCCGGCAAGAGTCAGTTTGGCTAGGGTCCCGCCCTTGACACAACCCGAAGATCCATACCATCCTACTTTTGATGTTACTATCGATATTGGGACTGTTATGGAGAATAAGTCTGATCGGCCAGCTAAGAAAGTCCACTGCTTTCGCAAGGCGGATTTTCGACGGCTGAAGTCTACATGTGCACTGACATGGTGGGTGCCATGGATATTTTTTACATTGCTATGAGTTCCATTTTTTCAGAATGTGTTCCGCTATACTATCCGTCAATCTCAAATAAGCCTTCCTGGTTTAGTAACGAGTTGACTCGCCTCAAAAATATTAAGTCCAATCTCTATTCTAAATTTAAACGTAACGGTTCTCAAGCTGTCCATTCTTGTTATTTAGCGGCTCGGTCTAAGTTCACCGTGCTTAAAGCGCAGTGTTATAAAAACTATCTGACTCGTTGTAGGGTTCAGTTCGCAGTGGACCCAAAACAGTTTTATAAGCCTATTACACATCCTTCCTCGCTTTCATTTGAAAATACTACAGCAAACAATGATCACGAAATCGCCGATATTTTTGCTGTTTTTTCAAACTACTTATTCTCCGTCATCCGAATCAAACCAGACCTATTCTTATAACATGCCCAAATCAAACCTAATCTTCAGTCCTAGCTTAACCGAAAGTTCCCTTCTTTTGGATCTTCAACGTGTCAAGCCAGCTTACTCGCCCGATGGAACACCAGGCTGTGTGCTTAGGTATTGTGCCGAGGCCCTGTGCAGTCCCCTTCTAAAATTGTTTACCTTATCCTTAGAAACATCCCAATTTCCCCTTATTTGGAAGGCATCATTCGTCTTTTCTCTCCACAGAAAAGGTAGCAAAGTGGATGCTAACAACTATAGAGGAATCTCTAAGTTGTCAGCCATCCCAAAACTTTTTGAAAACGTAATTACTCCCCATTTGCAGCACCTGTGTAGATCAGTAATTTCGCCATGCCAACATGGATTTGTTAAACGAAGATCAACGACAACTAACCTTCTGGAGCTCACTTCTTTCATTATGAGGGGCTTTCCACAAAACTTGCAGCTAGATGTGATCTATACTGATTTCAGTTAAGCATTTGACTCTGTAAATCATTCCCTTTTTGTTAGAAAACTCGACTTAATGGGTTTTTCTTGTCGATCTTCTTAGGTGGATCTCAAGTTATCTGAATGGCAGGACGTAAAAGGTCCTCTTTAAAAACCACTTGTCGAATGCCACTTGGGTCCGTTACTTTTTACATTATTTATTAATGACTTGCCCAAAGTTTTGACTAACTCCAGAGTACTCATGTACGCTGACGACGTTAAGCTTTGCGTGCAATATAAGGACGGCGCTAGCCATTCAGATTTACAAACAGATCTTAATAACTTTCAAAAATGGTGCACTGCAAGCAAATTAAACCTAAATGGCTCCAAATGCAAGCTCATGTCATTCTCACGTGCCTCTCCCAAGCTTGCAACTTATACGCTGAA